>OZ023214.1:49429574-49477074 GCA_963995525.1 Escarpia spicata
CTTCTTCTTCTTCTTCTTCTTCTCTTCTTCTTCTTCTTCTTCTTCTTCTTCTTCTTCTTCTTCTTCTCTTCTTCTTCTTCATTCTTCTTCTTCTTCTTCTTCTTCTTCTTCTTCTTCTTCTTCTTCTTCTTCTTCTTCTTCTTCTTCTTCTTCTTCTTTCTTCTTCTTCTTCTTCTTCTTCTTCTTCTCTTCTTCTTCTTCTTTCTTCTTCTTCTTCTTCTCTTCTTCTTCTTCTTCTTCTTCTCTTCTTCTTCTTCTTCTTTCTTCTTCTTCTTCTTCTTCTTCTTCTCTTCTCTCTCTTCTTCTTCTTCTTCTTCCTTCTTCTTCTTCTTCTTCTTCTTCTTCTTCTTCTTCTTCTTCTTCTTCTTCTTCTTCTTCTTCTCTTCTTCTTCTTCTTCTCTTCTTCTTCTTCTTCTTCTTCTTCTTCTTCTTCTTCTTCTTCTTCTTCTTCTTCTTCTTCTTCTTCTTTTCTTCTTCTTCTTCTTCCTTCTTCTTCTTCTTCTTCTTCTTCTTCTTCTTCTTCTTCTTCTTCTTTCCTCTTCTTCTTCTTCTTCTTCTTCTTCTTCTTCTTCTTCTTTTCTTCTTCTTCTTCTTCTTCTTCTTCTTCTCTTCTTCTTCTTCTCTTCTTCTTCTTCTTCTTCTTCTTCTTCTTCTTCTTCTTCTTCTTTCTTCTTCTTCTTCTTCTTCCTTCTTCTTCTTCTTCTTCTTCTTCTTCTTCTTCTTCTTCTTCTTCTTCTTCTTCTTCTTCTTCTTCTTCTTCTTTCTTCTTCTTCTTCTTCTTCTTCTTCTTCTTCTTCTTCTTCTTCTTCTTCTTCTTCTTCTTCTTCTTCTTCTTCTTCTTCTTCTTCTTCTTTTTCTTCTTCTTCTTCTTCTTCTTCTTCTTCTCTTCTTCTTCTTCTTCTTCTTCTTCTTCTTCTTCTTCTTCTTCTTCTTCTTCTTCTTCTTCTTCTTCTTCTTCTTCTTCTTCTTCTTCTTCTTCTTTCTTCTTCTTCTTCTTCTTCTTCTTCTTCTTCTTCTTCTTCTTCTTCTTCTTCTTCTTCTTCTTCTTCTTCTTCTTCTTCTTCTTCTTCTTCTTCTTCTTCTTCTTCTTCTCTTCTTCTTCTTCTTCTTCTTCTTCAACGTACTGGGGATACAGGCAGTAATTGGTGGGCAAAACAGTGCTTGTATGTATAGATTTTTTTTTTTTAATAATGAATGTTATTGTCTAGTGACAACATTTGTAGGATTAGGTATTGATATGTTTGTATGTTGTCTATGTATACGGATCCCAGTCGGTACAAAATTGTCTAGCAAGAGTTGTTACAAGATCTCCTCGTTTTTCTCGCTCTGTACCACTTTTGAACTCTTTACATTGGCTTCCTGTACGATATCGTCTAATATTTAAGATCTGTACCATTACATACCAGGCACTGTCCAATAAGCAACCATCTTATTTGCATTCATTGCTTACTCCTGTAAGAAAACCTATCCAGCTTCGATCATGTAGTTTTGACCTACTTTTTGTTCCTAGAGTCAACACTAACATTGGAACTATGGCTTTTTCTGTTGCTGCACCAACTGTTTGGAATATGCTCCCTCTTAGTGTTAGATCAGTTGAAAATATTACAAAATTCCGTCGTCATTTAAGAACGTATCTTTACAACCTTGCTTATCCACCGCAGCTCCCTAGCGCCTTGACCCATCTGTTGACAACTGGAAAAATACTTATGGATTTTGAGATTGACCAATCCTTTTGTTTTGATGCGCCTCTGAGCTTGGATTCCAAGGATTTAGGCGCAATAGAAGTTATCTTATTATTATTATTATTACAACAGTTTTCTAGAATGGGTCTAGCAAAGTCGAAATAAGCCTGTGTTTTTATTTGGATAGACGGAACTTTGAGGAAGCCTACTGATCTATTTGCGTTTGAACACATGTTATTTATGTGGACATGCCATTGAAGATCTGTTGTTATGGTGACTCCATGATGTTTTATCTGTGATACAGTTTCTACTCTTTGACGTTGGAGCATGTATTGGTTGTTACGATAGTTTTGTTTCTAGTTACTGCTATGACATAGCATTTTTGTAGATTGGACTCCATTTGCTAAGTCACTGCCCATTTCAAAGTTTATCAAGATCTTCCTGGAGCACAGTAGCATGTGACTTGGGCATAAGGAAATTACAAATAGCAAATAGTATAATCGTAGATGTAATATGTTCTGGGATGTCATTTATGTAAAATAGGAATAAACAAGAACCAAGCATTGAGCCCTGTGAAATACCTGATGTAACGGCGACCTCCGACGAGGCATCACCCTCTATTACAACTGTTTGGGTTCTGTTTCATAAGACTGATGTAATCCATGAATTTGATTTACCTTGGATGTCATAGTGGTGGAGTTTGCAGATCAACTTGCTGTGATTGCTCTTATCAATGGTTTTGAAAAGTCCCTCACTATGACATCCGTTTGCGTTCCAGGCTGCTTGTTGGTAACTAGATTGTGAATAACTTTTATTTCAGATCTGGATGCATTATTTAACCGATCAGAACCTTGTTTTGCGATATAAAGTCGTTTTTTCCTCCATTCTAACAGTAGGTTACCAGCTTATTCCAAATCCGGCTGCAGCCAAACTCAAAACGGTGAACATTTAGTAAAATAAGCTTTTAAGTGTGCCATTTGTAGATTCTAGCTTACTGCAAAAAATGGTTAACTCTAAAATACGAAGTGAATATTGCTTTGATGTCAATACAGTTGTTTCGTCCTGTTTGCACACTACTGCGTGTGACAACATTTATTCAAAAAATATATATAATTTTGTACTTTTGAGAAAACAGAACTAACTTAATATTATTCAAATTAACAAAACAACTACAATGAACGGAAAGCCGACACCCCTCTGAAAAATGACATATCCGAGCCACTCGGGAATATCGAATAAATTTACTTAAATATCAATAAGATAGCCTTGACTTAATCAAATAAAACTGTTTGGAACTCATAAAAGTCCACAGATGACCATGTTAAAACCTTAACAAAATATATCAAATGGTAAAGGATGAAATTCAAAATAAACTGAGAAACTGTTGCAAAAAACCAGACTCAATAGAAATGACTGTTCCTAGTCTAAACTGTTTGCATTTAATGTACGAACGCCCTTGCTTCAATAACTCACAAAACTGATTAAGCCATTCAAATTATTGTATTTGAGCTACTCCATAGCTTAATATTATTTACGTATGTGCCATTTGACATATTTCAATAACATCTTGGCTAACTTAATTAATATATATTTTATGTCGCTTGACGGCATGTACGTGGCTCGGTGGCAACATATTCAAATGGAGCATTTCGTGTTGTATTGATAATTGTGATTTTTCAATTAAAAAAAATACTCAAGGTGTAAAGTCTGCCTGCCATCAGATTCATGCAGAATCAATGAAAAACGAACTTTATATCATAAAAGCAAGGCATACATGACTGTCATACAAGGACGCTGCAGCACCGTGTCTAGTACAGTATGTGTGATCCGCACAGACGTCGATCATTCCATGACGTGGCGTAAACGCCGGGTTTTTCCGTGGACGATATTCACATTCTCCATAAGTTAACAGATTCTTTTTGTTCCGACAACGGGGAGTGTTATTAAAGTTGTATTCTGAGTGGAGTGATCTGGCAACCGATAATTTGGCAAAATCAGAATTTATCGAATAAAATATCAAATAAAGTCAAGGTAAGTTCTTATATAGCGCACTATCCAGTCATTTAGGAATATATATTCGTTGCATGGCTGTATTGATTCGTTGTCTACACGTCAAATATAAGTGTGTCAAACTAATAAAAACTATAATAATGCATTGTTTTTTATTGCATGCTTTGAGATACCCACACGCACACGCACACGCACACGCACACGCACACGCACACGCACACGCACACACACACACACACACACATTACTACCCGCCTTCCTGTATGTGTTCATGTCAGCGACCAGTAACATGCAACGTCACTGTCCACCAGACGGTCTACTGTTATCAAATCAAATGTGTATATATGTATACGTCAATAGTGCACCGAGTTGTGATTCCCATTTTATCTCGCAAATCGAGCACCGTACGCCGGTGCGCAATTCAACAAACCTCTATCGCTGCTGAATACCGTTGCTTAGTAGTGTGAGGCGGGTTCACGCGTTATCACAATATCATGGACGCGCACGGATGCAGTCCCAAACAATAATGCTATTATAACAGAGATGCACACACACGATTTGCGAAAACGTGCTTTGAACTGTCGCACAGTGTCTTTCCGTGGAATGTGCGCTGACCCAGTCGCACAACCGCGGTATGCAAACTCACTGCTGGTCGCTCAAAAGCGGCGATTCGTAACTGAAGTTATCAATATGCGTCTAATTTAACAATATTTAAACAGTAATACTATGTTGTGAAGTTTTATGTTTCTGTTATTGAGCTATGTTTCTAAAAGCAACACCCCACATAGGAAGTTATAAATACTTGCTTAGGGCCGTTTTCGCGCTGGGAGCATAGGCCATCAACACAAGTTCACATTATGGATCGTGTTCTGGGCCATCTTTATGACTGTAGTGTGTAGCACACCTTAATTTCCGCTTCACTGTCTCGCCGCTAGATGATTCTAAGCAGTCTTTTTTCGCATTCCTTGAAGTTCCAGTGTTATGTTTGTGCGATGACACCGGGTTTTCTTACTCTGTAGCCAATCCACTTCCATTTTCTTACGTTTTACACCCCCATAAGTTGTTTGGTCCTTTCACATTGCTTTGGTCCTTTTTGGTCCTATCGTCGTCGTCGTCGTCGTCGTCGTCGTCGTCGTCGTCGTCGTCGTCGTTAACTTTGTCAGACGGTATCCAATTCAACATTCTGCATATAATTCTCTTCATGATAGTCAATATTCTTGCCCGATTCTTTATGTCAGTCTCCACGTTTCCGAGTGAGATGTATACAGCAAGCCTAACGTGACGCAGAATTATATACCTTTACCTTCATAATCAACGTGTCCTTATTTGCATTTTTCGTTGAAAGTGATTTCGTCTGCGTTTGTTATTTTGCTTATGTTACTGCCAAGGTACAATACTTGTTCGGTTTGTTCCACTGGATCCTTCCAGATGGCGTATTCGTCTACATCTAAAAGTAAATTTGCCGGAATTGTTTTCCGTTCAAAATCGTTCATTTGTGACCACAGAACATTCCTTGTCATTACCTTGCCTGCGGTAACACAGTTCCTACTCAGCCCGGGCAGTATTCTTATTTTTGGATGCCGATCCTAGATCAATCGATTCGCTGTAGAGATTACGCCGAAATGTCATGGATTTCGAACAAGATGTCTTAGAGCGGTACAAGCGTTGATTGTCGCATCGCCCTTGACGACTCGCATCAGAGAATTACGGAACAGTTGACTCAGTGCCAATGGCATCCAACAATGCGGATGATACATGTGTTTTACAGATGCCGCGGGACTCACCAAAAATGAAACTTACCAAGTCACGCATCGGTGGACTGCTAAGTACAATTTGGATTTGCATAATGTCGCCTACTAGCAACCGCACTGACCACCGTAATGGACACACCTTGGACAACGGCAACTTTATAAAGGAGCGTGCCACGATGCCAGTCACAGTCGTCAGCGGACAGAGACAAGAGACGAGACAACAAATTTCGCGAGACCAACAGCAACATGAGCGGTCCAAAGTTGGTAAGTGCCATAACGTTGATATTCGGGATTGGTCACTAAGATGCGGCGTATAAGGCTTCACAAGACACTGACTACATTGAAACTGCCTTATTGGGGAAACATTGCAAGTTTATTAAAATAGTTGTATTTCGTACGTGAATGACTAAACGCTAGTTGGTAAAGAAAAGTATAAAATACGTTTTATTTATTTACTTTAATTGTTTTCTTTATTTAGCTATATCTTATTTATGTGTATCATTAGTTCATAATGTCACAGTTGTATTATTTACGATGAATATTTAGTAATATACGACTAACACTACTTAAGTTTATCCGGAGTTTGGAGAGTTTCATATACTGGATAGGAGAACATTACAATGTTATTACAATATTTTTATTTGTTATAAGAATGCCAAACGCCAGTTGGTAGAACAAAGTACATACGCAAGACGTTTTATTTATTCATTTAAATTGTTTTATACAGTTATATGTTATTTATGTTTAAGTTGACTTTATTTATCGTTGTATTTTTATCATAACTAGTTAGTATTACACGATTAGCACTACTTAAATATACCCAGGGTTTCCGGACATTCATAAAACAAAATCCCGTGTTTTACATAATTTGTCGTGTGATGCGTATTTCTTCATGAGAAACATTTATTTGTTTGTAGAATTCGTGTTTGGTGGTCGTGCTGCTGGTAGCAGTGAGCGCGCACTACAGCTATGGTAAGTTCACGTATGCGTTAATTATTCACACATTTTGGTTCCATCTGTTGATTGTGGGTGCTTCTGAGTACTTGTTTCTTGTTGTCGTCTAGATACTAATCGCAACATTGGCTAGAGTTATTGACTTTTTGACTATATAACGACAACAGGTACGATACAAATAAATCCACGTTATATAATGTACATAGTTGACGTTTATTGCAATGCAATACTTGCATGTCTTCGTAGGCTTTTCTTTCGTGGTATAATTCATATAGCTATCAGTACTTGAACTACTTATATGTTTATAAAATTATATTACTATGCATTGTAGTAATCCATGTTGTTTCACAGGAATGATGCATATCACTTAATGTTACTTATATTATTCGTGTAATAATCAAAGTAACATTAAATTATAGCATTAGCTGAAGTGTCTTTGTGAAACAATCTTGCTGATAGCATAATAATCTATCGTCATAAAAATAAATTCAATTGTTACTGGTCTATTTAAAATAACGCTATTCTCGATGGGCCTTAGTTGAGTTGTGTCGCTATCTACTTTTATATCTTACCGTTTGCGAAATAAATTCGTCAGAGCAATTCCTTTTGAAATTACTATAACTTGTAGAGGTAACAACCTCAAATCTACACATCGTTAGTAGTATACGGGGGTTTTTGAAGGGGTATCCACGGCCCTTTTTGAGGAGTTTTGGTTGATAATAGGGAGGTTTCGAAAGCCGCCCCCCTGAGCAAAGTGCGTAGTCACGTGACCGTATGTATGAGCATGTGTAGCGCCTCCTGGCGGTGGAATGAGCAGTCATGGAAGGGTTATTGTGTATATATGAGAGACTGAAGAGGGAAAAGTTCAAAGAGGAAAGGTAGTGAAAGAAACGAAAGATCAAAGAGTCATAACGAAAGATCAAAGAGAAAAGTTTTAAAAGGTGATGAAAGGTGTATGATGAGAGATAAACGGAATGATATAATAACGAAAGATATATATATATATATATATATGAAACTTTAAAATGTGTATAGGTATGCTTGTATGTATGTATGTGTATATGAAAGAGAGAATATATATATATATATATATATATATATATATATATATATATATATATAATAGCCAACAAACACCACAGTTTGAAAGTTGAATGTTTTATTGCTGTTATCGAACTACGAATCCACAAATCCGTCATCACTGTCGTGCGATTCCTCGCACCAATTTTCGACATCCCCTGTGTCCAAGGGGACAACAGGGTCGGAGTCAACCCAAGGATTGGGTGGATCGTAAACCTCCCGTGTCTGAATCAGTTCCGCCATGACTCCGCAGAATGAATATCTATGATATTCCCGGAGCTCTTCGTCTCTGGAACATACATTAAAACTCTCAAAGCATATGAACGAGACGTTAAATATATGAAAACTTTGAAAATACTTCTCTGAAACATATATGAAACAGTTGAAAATGATCAAGCGAGTGGAATAATGCAGCGACGTAACCAGACACTGCGTAGGGAACCGACACACGATAAAAGGGCAAGCTAGATCAACGGACTATGATACAATACGTAATGGAGACGTCTGCTGATGTCATCGGTAACCAAACACTGCGTAGCTAGTCGAAACGACAAACATTGAAGAAAATAGTAAAATAATCGTTGAACACTCACGTGTAATCATCATCGATATCGGAGTCATCACTCCAGGTGTCAGCAATATCAACGGGAGACCTGAAAGGTAATATAACGAACGTAAACATAGACAACCGTGAATGATACATAACGAACGTAAGAGTATGATATGATAGAGGTGAGACGTTACAGGTAGTTTATGTGAAGAACACTGTGATTATGTATGATATGTATAGGATATCTATCGTATGAAACGAAGCAAAGAATATATATATATATATATATATATATATATATGATAATAATAATAAAAGTACTTACACAACTTCGAGATCGCGAAGACACCATTCAGCAAGAAGTTGGATCCAGGGTATTGACGACATTGTGAATGAGATGAAGAATGTAACAAACGAACCGGTATATATAGATAGAACATACGTATGCAGACACACTATGAAGACAACATGTGGAACACACGGTAGAGTGGAAATATACCGGGGCACCCAGGGACGTATCTAGGGACGTCACCCGAACAATGCCTGGCGTGGTTATGTCGAAGTGGTAAAGTACAAAACCGATATCAGTCATATGACGGAGGGAACCAGCTGCTACTGCTGATAAGCGCGTGATGCCAATTAGACGACAATGCCTCTTATCAGAACGCTAACAATACAGTCAGAAGAAAAGAACTCTGTGAGTGCTCATCGATGAAACATATGGTGGTCGAGAACTTGGATATACAATTCAGGGGTGCTGGTCACTTCCTATCGAATTTCTATCCATGTGAGTGAGAGACTTCGTTAGACAACGTTCTATACGGCTTACATAAGGCGTTCGTTAAAAACAGACAGCCAGCCACGCAGTGACAAAGTACGGGAGAGGGAGAGATAAAGTCACGCGCACGATAAGATACGAACAGCCAGGGGCGCGTTATCATCAGCTAGGGGTGTCACGCGCTCGAGGCCTGGAGGGATTGAATTGTATATAAGGCCACGGTAAATCCAACAAGACAAACACTCTCTCTCTCGCTGCCGTTCAAAGCTCTTCACTACACAACAAGATGGCCATGACCAATGTCAACGAGGAAATCCTTCTGACAGAACTCGAACAAGTAAGTGACGGAACGTACGCATTTGTTCGCCCACTGACACTAGTGACATGTGCTCTGTCCCCCGAATACGTATGTTATCCGGCGTGTAAAGTATGTAGTCGGAAAGTTCGTCTTGAAACAACGAAAGGAGGGCACCATAACGTCAGTATATGCCTGACCCACGGGCGTCAGAAGGGAACTGCCGTTTACAAGTATGCTATGGGTATGCTTTTCGCCGATTACAGGGGCCACGAAGTGTGGGCAACAGGATTTGATCAGCTAGTCCAGGGGATCTTAGGGGGAATGACAGCAAACGACTATATGTCGCTTAAACCAGGTGAAGAACGTTACCAGTCACTGAATGTCTTACGTGGCAAACAGACTAGGGTGACAATTAGAAAGACGACGAAGGGAGACTATCGAAATTATACCGTCATAGCACTGGAAATAATCCACTCGTAAGAACTGACAGCGACTCACTGTTAAGTGGCGCCGTCTGACGTAGTATAGAGAGGTCCTGTTCCTAACTGCCGTAAGAGGCGCCAACTGACAGTGACTCACTGTTAGGTGGCGCCGTCTGACGTAGTATAGAGAGAGGCTGTTCCTAACTCCTGTAAGAGGCGCCACCTGACAGTAACGAAAGAGTAGGTGACGCCCCCAGACGGAATAGAGAGAGAGAGAGAGAGAGAGAGAGAGAGAGAGAGAGAGAGAGAGAGAGAGAGAGAGAGAGAGAGAGAGAGAGAGAGAGAGAGAGAGAGAGAGACCCTGTTCCTAGAGGTTGTCTACCTATTTGACATGTTCTGTCGTATGTTGTAGACACCTCCTCGGTCATACGAGTCAGTTCTGGCAACCCCCGTGCGTGGCGTGAAACGTCGACTGTCGTTTAATGACGAGGCAAGTGCCATTTACGTGGGGTCATGTGCATGGTCTAGTGATCAGGATAATGATGATGTTGCTAACGATGGTGATTTTGATAGTGAGTTCTCTGACTACGATGAGAGTAGTCAAATACAGGAGGCAGTAGAGAGAGCAATTCAGAAACGAACGGAGTACATGATAGATGACGAGTTATTTATAGCCACTATAAGCACTGCATGCATTCGTCAGGTAGCCGAAGGACTGTACCTTCGCTACGCGAACGTTCACGAAGACGTGTATAAAGTGAATCGTTCGCGTATATTTCATGCTTTTGATATGGCAGTATCCGATTTGGTGTGCACATCGCGCGTGCCGTGGTTTATTCGTGATATTGTATCACGAGTGAAAACGAGTCTCTGTAGTCGTGGTATAACCGTGTCGGATGAGTCGGAAGACTCACCGAAGGCACCACAGCCCTGGTACCTACAAGACGACGAGCCAGGAAGACAGGTCTGGTGCTCCGAGCTGATGACGGTAGCGTGCGACGCTATCGTTCGGTTCGTGAGCAACGAATTGTGGCGCACTTTCGAAAGTGAATCAAACACCATCTACCTGGTACGTAGCCATCTGATTCAAGACACCGTGAGAAGTGCAGTACACCATTACAGGTTTATTGTAGATACACCGAAGCGGGCATGTGACATCATAACACGTGTGCAAGCCATCCTACGTGTACGCGGTATACCTCTCCTGGATGAGGAAACACCCTACTAATGATGTTGTTGTTATTGTGTTGTCAGGTCAGTGATGCCCCCTCTAGCGGACTAGCTCTCATTCAAAGAGCGTACGATGAGAAGCCGCTAGAGTGGGCGCCTAGAAAAAGACACCGTCACCACACTCCACTGCGTCAGACTCTCCTGTCACATCTGAACGCCCAGCGTCACGTGACGACTCTCCAAATGTCATGTGAGGATGCAACACCACCACCACCACCGTCCGATGTGTCATTGGACATGATTTGCGATAATGATGACACATCCGTATACGAGGCACTCCAATCAGATGATTCGGCCCTCGATATAGCCACCGACGGCCATATCGTGTGGTCCAAAACAGACACGTCGATGCCGTGGACACATCCGGTTCTGTTTGGTGGCGTACAGGATCTGGAACTAAATATCCAGAGTTTAGCGGCGGTCCTGTTCGTCACCAAACGATGTAACCTCGATACGGCGGTGCAGACGATTTGTCGCGAACTGGCACGGAACATTGAGTCCGCTGAGCACGTTGCTTATATCACGGACTCACTCCAGAAGCGTCTGCAGTGAAGACAAGAGGAAATGCGCCCCTACGCTATAGCTGGGGTTATAGGCGCCGCTTGTCTGTCACTGTAGGCGCTTAGCTTAGCTTTCGTGTATACTCGCTTTTTTAATTTGTAATTCGACGAATAAAGATGTATGTGTGTAATCCAGGAATTCGGTGTCTGTTGTTCTTGTCATAGCTCGTTACGATCGATGAATACATACCCCTCCGTCTATATACACGCACACTCATACAAGCTCCTATGACGTCACACTAGACTATATAGACGCGTACAAGGATCTCCTATCCTTCAGTTGTAGGTAGACGATGAAGCAGCACACGTGTCGTCACTGTGGTCTCGTGCTCGATACACACGCCGACATACAACGTCACATAGACCAAACGCATACATCAACACACGACAACGATGATCATGCTTACAGTAAACCAGCGCCACGAGTGCCACCAAAAAGTACTAGGCACCCCTGTTCGAGATGTGGAAGAGACTTCACGAGACGTGACAACCTGCTACGTCACAACAGGCAACCTTGTGACACCTCACAAAAAACACTACACCGATGCGAGAGATGTGCACGTGAGTTCACGACACGTAACCACCTGGTACATCATATCAAGACGGTATGCAGCCGCCTTAGGGAAGCGAGCGAGCCACCCCTACGCAAACGAGCGAGATGTGCAGAGCGACCACGTGTGAGTGGCGACGATGACGACCCGATACAACCACCGCCCCAACTCCCTTTCGCCGATACTCTATCGAGGGAACTACGAGACGTCATCCGAGAGCACTGGATGACCATCCGAAACCACGAGGCTAGAGGACCCGTGCAATCCAGGTACAATTACAGAGTATCGACACTGGACACGAGCGCCCTAGAACCGGCACTGAAGACCATGTTCCGCGAACAGACGCACGCCTTTAAGATTAATCTTAGTTATGGTTTTGTTCTAAGGAACAAGACCACGAACAGGTACAGGTATTATCATTCGTCTTGTAACTGTTGCGGACGTTACCTCGACGAGCCGTGTCTGATCACAAACACTGCAGACTTTGATGCGTTTCTGGAACGCATCCGAGAAACAGACGTGCTGCAGTGGGTCATCAATCAGCGTCCGGACAGTCAATGGGTATGCGAGGTGGTCACGAATGTCACCTTCTTCGTCAATCACATCGTAGATCACCCGATAGGATGTGTGGACATCACACTACCGAGCTACATCAAACGAAACAAAGCCGTCTTCGGATTGGAAAGAGACCCCGTCAACAAGACAAAGTACACCGACAATCTGTGTCTCTTCCGGTGTCTGGCTCTACATCGTGGATGCGACCGATACCACCTGGAACCCGCCGTGAAGCTACTCTACGCGAAGTACGACTGTGACGGAGTGGCAATGAAAGACTTTGACGGGGTGGTAATGAAGGACTTTGACGGGGTGACAATGGACGATATCTATCGTGTCGAGACCACCTTTGAGACCAACGTGTGCGTCTACAAACTCGTCGAATCGGAAGAAGAAGACGGAAAGGTGACTGCCGAACTCGTACGCCGGTCCTTGTGTCACTATCCCGAAACGATGTACGTCAATCTTCACGAGACACACTGTTCCTACATACAAGACGTGAACAAGTACTGTCACTCTTATCGATGTAGGAAGTGTGGCGACTCGCTATGGAAAGACACATACCACCTAGAGAGACACGAGCGTGGGTGTACGGGAGGCGTGCGAAAGATCTATCCCGGTGGTGTCTACCATCCGTCGCCGACAGTTTTCCAGTGCTTGGACGACGAAAACATTCACGTTAGCGAGTGTTTGCGTTACTATCCGTATCGCGCCACCTTCGACTTCGAGTCCTGGTTCGATACGTCACAGCTTCCGTCGAACAGCGCCAAAGTCCACTGGGTGGCTCGTCACGTACCGTTGAGCGTGTCCCTGGCGAGTAACGTACCCGGATTCGAACAGGTACAATGTCTGATCACGGACGGTGACAGCAACAAGTTGGTAGCCGACATGATGGGTATCCTTCAGACGATGAGCGAAGCAGCCTACGACACCATCGTAGACAGTTACGAGGGTACACTACTCGAAATCGGGGAGGCTATCACGACGTGGGACGAACAGGAGGCATCCGCTGCAGAAGGAGACGACAACGAGTCACGACGAAAACCGACCAATCCCTACAAAACTCTCATGGGTCAATTGTACGGTTGGCTTCATCAGTTGCCCGTCATCGGCTTCAACTCGAGCAGGTACGATCTGAACGTCGTCAAACAGTTCCTGGTACCCTACTTCCTGTCCGAAAAGGTACCAACAGAGGACGGGGAGGAGGAGGAGGAGGAGGAGAGGAAGGATGCAGGGACGTTTCACGTGATCAAACGCGGCAACACGTTTATGTGTCTATCGACGGACGACCTCAAATTCCTCGATATGACTCATTATATCGCCCCTGGATTCTCGTACGACAAGTACCTGAAAGCGTACGGTTGCGAGGTCACGAAAGGTCACTTCCCGTACGAATACATGAACAGCTTGGAGAGACTCGACGATACCGCTCTACCGCCCAAAGAGGCCTTCTTCAGTCGACTGAAGAACGAAGGTATATCCGACGACGACTACACGCGATGTCAGAAGGTGTGGAGAGACAACGACATGGAGACTCTGCGAGACTTTCTCATCTGGTATAACAACAGGGACGTCGTGCCGTTCTTGGAAGCCATCGACAAACAGTTCGACTTCTACCAACACCGCGGTATCGATATGTTCAAACAAGGGATCAGTATACCTGGTTTAACCTTGTCCTATCTGTTCACCTACGTGCCGAAGAGGACGTTCTTTACGCTCTTCAACGAGACGAACAAGGACGTCCACCAGCTCGTCAGAGACAACATCGTCGGAGGACCGTCACTCATCTTCACCAGACACCACGAGAAGGGGGTCACGAAGATACGTCGTAACGACTACGGTGATGCGGCTCGAACGTGTCAGGCCATCGTCGGCTATGATGCGAATGCATTGTATCTGTGGTCGATATCGCAAGAGATGCCAACGGGATGGTACACGCGACGACGGGAAGAGAAGGAGTTCCGACCCGAAGCGGCACAGCCCACAGGCCAGATGGCTGCCGAATGGTTGACGTGGGAGTCCGAAAGCACGGGACTCGCCATACGACACCAGACCAACGGTCGAGAGAAGCGCATCGGTAAACTATCGGTGGACGGTTGGTGTAGCGAAACGAAGACGGCCTATCAATTTCACGGATGCTACTATCACGGTTGTCCGTGTACCGGTCGTGAGGTCAACGAGGTCAACGGGAAACCCATGACGCAACTGCTCGCCGAAACGCAAAAGAACACGGCCTATCTTCGACACTTTGTGAGTGTCGTCGAGATGTGGGAATGCGAGTGGAAGGTCGCGAGACGCGATCCGTGCGTGAAACAGTTTCTGGACGTTCGACAACGTCGTCGACACGTACGCTGGAAAATGACGACACAACAGATCCTGACAGGGGTGCGCAACGGTAGCGTGTTCGGTATGATTCAGTGCGACATACGTGTACCGGAGGTACTGCGCGCGCACTTTGCCGAGATGCAGCCCATCTTCAAGAACATTCACCTGACCCGCGACGACCTCGGACCGTTCATGCGTCGCTACGCCGAAGAACACGATATCATGGCGACTCCGCGTCGCATGCTCGTCGGGAGTTATCGTGGAGATAAGATCTTGCTCGCCACACCACTCTTGCGATGGTACCTCGCGCACGGACTCGAGGTGACGCATGTCTACCAGGTCATCGAGTACACACCGGTCGCCTGCTTCCACCGATTCGGCGAGGCGGTGTCGACTGCACGTCGCGAAGGAGACGCCCATCCCGACAAGGCCATGATCGCGGATACCAACAAACTTATGGGCAATTCTTCCTATGGAAAATTTATCACCAACGTCGATAAGCACCGCGAAGTCACCTACTGTACGGAGAAGAGCGCATCGTCCGCGATCAACAATCGTCGCTTCCGTCAACTCGACGTCGTCACCGCCGATGCGTACGAGATCGAAATGCACAAGCGCACCGTCAAATACGCTCTGCCTACGCACGTGGGATTCTTCGTGTTACAGTGGGCCAAACTACGCATGTTGGAGTTCTACTACGACTTCATGATTCGGTACGTGGATCGTCCGCTGTTCGAGTACTGCGAAACCGATACGGATAGCGCCTATTTGGCTCTGGCCGGAGAGTCCGTCGATGACCTCGTGACCCCGGCACTACGCGACCACTACTATCGTCACCGCTCCGAATGGCTACCGTCCGAATGTTGCGACGATCATCGGAACGACTACATACGCTGTCGCCTGGCCGGACGTCCGTGGAACGGCACCGAGACGTGCTGCAAGGCACGCAAGGCGTACGACAAGAGAACACCTGGACTCTTCAAGGTCGAATGGTCCGGCGACTGTTTCCTGGGACTGTGCAGCAAGACCTACTATTGTTCGGGTACGGTCGATAAATACACCACCAAAGGACTGAACAAACGACTCAACGCCATCGACAAGCAGGCGTTCCTGGACGTGCTGACCAGTCGTCGTAGTGGAAGCGGAGTGAACCGTGGGTTCCGGGTCAATCACTCGTCCGTGCTGACGTATACCCAGGAACGCGCGGCGTTGACCTACTTCTATGCCAAGCGCGTGGTCAACGAGGACGGAATCACCACGGGGCCGGTGGACGTGTAACACCGAACCACTGCTGACACGATGAGGAAATGCGCCCCTACGTCAGTTGGGGTTATAGGCGCCTCTAGCTGTCACGCGGTTAGTAGGTGGGAGACACACGAAAAAAAAAATAACACTATTTAGTCAGATACCCCACAATCGATAGTCATAACGCAGCATGTCACGGACGGGAACGGTCGTAGCTGTAGCACTAGTGGGAATACTCGGTCTGTACGTCTTGTACGTCTTGTTCCGCGATCCCTTCCTTCATTGGTGTGACGGAGGTGTCGTCGTAGTATCTAACAGCACAGCGGCCAACGTGTCGAACAGTGACTACTACTAGATGGACACACGATGGAAACACCCCTTCACCTGTATCGTCGCAGGTCCGACGGGATGCGGTAAGAGCACGTTCGTGATGCGTCTGCTACGTCACGCCGCGACGATTATCGATCCGCCTCCAGAGAAGATCACGTGGTGTTACGGTGTATGGCAGAGTGCCTACGTCGACAACGACCTGGTACGCTTCGAGGAAGGCTTGCCGAGCGGTGCGTTCGATGCATCGACGCGTAACCTCGTGGTCATCGACGATCTGATGACGGAAACGGACGAACGGGTCACGACCTTGTTCACGAAAAAGAGTCATCATCAGAACACGTCCGTACTGTATCTCGTGCAGAACCTGTTTCCGAAGAACAAGGAGAGTCGCACGATCAGTCTGAACACACACTACATGGTGATCTTCAAGAATCCTCGCGACGCGTCACAGATCGGACACTTGGCGCGACAGATGTATCCGGGACGCCTGAAGTATGTACAGGAAGCGTTCCGAGACGCCACGACGCCTCCGTACGGTTATCTCCTCGTCGATCTGAAACAGGACACGCCCGACGATATGCGTCTGCGCACGGGCGTCCTTCCGGACGACGGTATCCAGTACGTGTACCAACCCAAAGTATAAGACGTCCGCGCGCACGCCTCGTCCCTTCAGTCGCAGTATGATCGTGAAGACAACAGCATGTCCGAACTCGTGAAGAAACACCTCCTCTGTATACAGACGCTGAACAGGTACAAGAGCACGAAATTGAGACGGGCCATCATCAGAAACGCCGACGCCGATCTGTTGTGTGCACTAGCCGAGTGTGCCTACAACATATTGAAGAAGAACGTGCCCTTGACCGAAGCGCAGAGACGCGCTCTGAGTGTGTACAAAACAAACCTACGCGCTTTGGCAAAGAGAGACGCGCCGGCAGCGAGGAGACGTCGCATCTTGCTACGCGGTAACAACCAGGGCGGCGGCGGGGGACAGACCGGTGGTTTCCTGTCGGCGCTGCTGGCACCTTTGGCCGGTGCGGTCTTTCTACCCTTGCTAAAACAGATCCTACTCAAGTAGACGACGATGGAACACACACGGAAGATGGCTTTGGTAGATCCACGACTGTTGGATAGTCTACGCGCGCCGGCACCGACGGATACCCTAGGACGTAAAGTACAGGTGCTCGACGACGAGATGAAAGTCATACTCGACAGACAAGATCTCGCCGACGGAGACAAGGTCGTCATGTATAATCAAGTGTTGCAACGTCACAACGCGTTGGCCGATCGACGCGTGCGCGAACCAGTACGCGTGATGACGGTCAACAAGGACACGTTGGTCACAGCGGCGGCGGGGGCGACAGGTATGGAAGCGGCGGTGGCGGCAGGTATGGCAGCGGACGTCGTCGACAGCGTTCCCAAGGCGCTGCGGACCAAAGCTAGACTACTGATGGAACGTCTGAAACGAGACGTCGTGTGGAATTCACGCGGAGAGCTCATGCACAAAGGTGTGGCGGTACCCGGAAGTAACGTGGTGGACCTCGTGAACGATCTGTTGCGTCAACGCAAGACCGTTGCCAGTCCGACGGGGTGGCAGGTGTTTACGCGTCAACTCGGCACCATGAACCTACCCATGGAGTTGGTGGGTAACGAGGTCAGGAGACTGGCCATTCAACGGGAACAAAGGAGGAGTGCCGTAGCAGGAGCGGCCACACGATCGGTCGGTAGAGCGCGTCGATCGCTGCAGTGGACACCCCTCACTCGGAGCCGAATGAGCCCGTCCACACTACCTACGCCACCGGCCTCGACTAGTAAGGGATGGGAGGATCTCAGATAAAAGAGGCGCACCGTCTCGATTCGCCAACATAATGTGCGATTCACAGGATAGTCTACATCGTCTGTATACCGGTGTCGCTTACGCCGCACTTCCCATCGTGTGTGGTATCATCGGTGATTATATCATACGATCATGGTGCGACGACGGAAACAGCTGGAGGACGTCTACTTCGATCCCGCCAAGGTGGGAAGTTACGGGGGAATCATGTCTATGCGATACAACGTGCCACGCGTACCGAGAAAGATGGTCGAACAATGGCTATCAGAACAGAACGCCTATACCCTACACAAACCGGTCAGAGTTCGTTTCAAGCGACGACGCACGGTCGTCGGAGGACGGGATCAACAGTGGCAAGCCGATCTCATCGACGTGTCCAGTCTGAAAAAAGACAACGACGGTACGTCGTTCCTGCTCACGGTGATCGACGTCTTCTCGAAAGTCGCCCGATGCGTTCCGCTAAAGAACAAGTCGGCGACGTCTGTGTCGAAGGCGCTGAACGGACTCCTCACCGACGTACAGCCGTTGTTTTTGCAGACCGATAGAGGTCTGGAGTTCTATAACCGTAGCGTTCGAGGTGTATTGGACAGGTACGGCATCCATCACTTCTCCACCTCTAACGAGGAGATCAAGGCGAGCATCGTGGAACGCTTCAATCGTACGCTAATGACGCGGCTGTGGCGATACCTGACACACAAAGAATCGTGGCGATACATCGATATCCTTCCGGATCTGATGCGCACGTACAACGACAAGCCCCATCGTAGTATCGGGATGGCTCCGTCGCAGGTGGATGCGACTAATCAAGAAGAGGTGTGGCAGCGTCTGTACGGGGGTCATCACGGCAAGGGCGTGCCCAAGTACGACGTGGGGGATCGCGTGCGTATCAGCAAGGTCAAGAGACGATTCGCAAAAGGCTACACGGTGAATTGGACAGAGGAACTATTCACGATACGCGAGGTGCATCCATCCGATCCGCCCGTCTATCGACTAACGGACGATCTCGGAGAGATACTGGAAGGTACCTTCTACGAGCCGGAGTTGCAGAAGGTGACGGTTCCGGCCGATAAACTGTACCGCGTGGAATCGATAGTACAGCGCCGCAAGGTAGGCAGGCGAAGGGAGGTGTTGGTGAAATGGTTCGGATACCCTTCGAAATTCAACAGCTGGATCGACGCCAAGGCTCTCGTCGGCTTATAAAGACTGGTCACGCGCCCGTCGCGATATCAGTCGTCTACGTATGGCAGACGAGACGACATCACGGATTACCGTTAGTGACGAAGAAGAAGAAGAAGAAGACGACGTCGACGCTACTCCACCGATAAAGAAAGAGAGGACTCCGTGGCATATATTTGGTACTGCGTGTCCCAAAGAGGAGATAGTCTTTCTGTGTCAAGTTGTCGTCTTGTACACGGTCATCTTGGTCAGCATCTACAACCTGACGTTTGGTCACCACGTCAATCCGACTCTTTGGACGGCTCTGTTGAGTAGTTCGTTGGGTTACCTGCTACCCAGTCCGACGTTAAAACATGGCGACGAGTGATTTCTATCTCACGTTGCCCAGCAATGCTTCCATGGACACGCACCCCGACAACACGCTGACCCACTACGTCACGACGCTACCGAAACGTATCCTACTACGGGGACAATGGGAGTGCGGACTGGTGGAGGTACAGTACCCACACAGTTGGTACAACATCGTAGGCGACGAAGCGGGGTTCGCCGTGTCACTACCGGTAGACGAATATCGAGACCCTCGATCCCTGCACACGGAGATTATCCGAATCGGAACCGGACACTATAAAGATCCGTGGTCACTGATACTCATCATCAACGCTGCTCTACGTCGCGTGGTGGGAGAGGGACGAGTGAAACTGAGCTACAGCGTCATCACGCGTAAGGTATCGGTGCACATGGCACCGAATACCGTCTTCCGCGCTGCTATGCTGACCACCGTTCTCGGCTTTCGTACCGCTACGCTGGCGGCTCTCCCGAAGGACCCCTCGGCTCCCGAGTTCAAGGTACGTGTCGTGGAAGGTGACACCGTGGTCACCATGGAACGGGAATCGCTCTACATCTACACGGACGTCGTGGAACCACGTGTTGTCGGTGACAGTCTCGTACCGCTCCTGCGCATCGTCTCGGTGAGTGGTCGTCATGGCGACATCGTATCGAAGACCTTCGATAAGACTCACTACGTACCCGTGCTCTGCAAAGAGTTTGGTACGATCGAGATAGATATAAGAGACGACACGGGACACCGCGTGCCATTCGAAGTCGGCAAGGTGACAGTGACACTTCATTTCCAACGACAACGGACGCCACTGTTCTAGAGAGATGAATTACAACGATTACTACGCTCGTCAAGCGGGTGGTGCGCTTCCTTATTTCGCGGGTGCCCGATACCAACGAGGACACGGACTGGGAAGTCTATTCGGAGGTCTACTGCGTAGCGTCATGCCACTTGTCAAGAGAGGTGCCGTGGCGTTGGGAAAGAGAGCTCTGTCGACCGGCGCACGTATAGCCGACGACGTCCTGGCGGGACAGAACATCAGAACGGCCGCCAAACGTCGCGCCACCGCTGCAGGTAGAGCAATGATAAGCGACCTCTTGACCCCCGGTGTGCATAAGGGTATAAGACGCACACCCGCCACGAGACGAGTCAGTACAGCCGCGAGACGTCGAAGGAAGCAGAGACCGAAGGTACGTCGTGAACCGGATATATTCGACGATGGCGTTCGTTCATAAACTATCATGCGAGGGACTCAAGAGCGAACTCGATATCTTCACCGTGCCTCCGACTCAGACCAGCATCGTCGACAGTCGCACGGTCCACTACCAACCGATGTCCTCGCTCGACTCGGGTGGTCCGATCGAATTCGTCGTACCTGGTTCGGGAGACGATTACCAGGATCTCTCTAGCATGACGCTACACATTCAGGCGAAGGTGACGCGTGCCGACGGAAGCGATCTCGATGCCGCCGATCCCGTTGCTCCCGTGAATAACTGGCTCCATTCGCTGTTCAGTCAGGTCGACCTCTACCTGAACGGAACGCTCGTGACTTCCTCGACCAACACGTACCCGTACCGCGCCTACATAGAGACGCTGCTCAGTTACGGTAACGATGCCAAGGAGACGTATCTGACGAGTCAGATGTGGTACAAGGACACGGCTAATCTTATGGACGCCGTCGTCATTGACGGTGACGATCCGACAGCCAACGCGGGGTTCGTCGCCAGACGCGCCATGATCGCCCAGAGTCGCGTGGTCGACATGACGGGTCGTCTCCACCTCAATCTCTCCCATCAGGATAAACTCCTCATCAACGGAGTCGAGGCCAAGGTACGTGCGGTGCGCAGTAAGGATGCGTTCGCACTCATAGCCGGTGGAGGTAACCCCGGCTACAAGATACAGATCGTCAACGCTACACTGTTCGTCAGAAAGGTCACCCTGAATCCAGGCGTACAGGTGGCGCACATCAAAGCCCTCGAAAAGACCACCGCCAAGTATCCGGTGCGACCCGTCGAATGCAAGGTCTACTCCATTCCCACAGGTGCCCGATCACACACGCACGAGAACCTCTTTCTCGGTGTTATTCCAAAACGTCTCGTGCTGGCCTGCATCGATAACGACGCCTACAACGGACGCTACGACAGAAATCCCTTTAACGCTAAAAACAACAACATCAACTTCCTCGCCGTGTACGTCGACGGACGCCAGATACCTGCCAAACCTTTCCAGCCCGACTTCGAGAACGATCTCTTTGTCAGGTGCTACCATAACCTGTTCACCTCGACGGGTAAGGCGTGGCAGGACGAAGGCAACGGTTTGACTCGCTACGACTTTCGACACGGCTACACCTTCTTCGCTGTGGACCTCACCCCCGATGCGTGCGACGACTGCTGCTTCCATCTGGTACATAAGGGCAACGTGCGCGTCGAGATTCATTTCCTCAACGCGCTGACAACCACTGTGAACGTCGTCGCCTACGCCGAATTCGAGAAGGTGCTGGAGATCGACAGGAGTCGTAACGTCATCTACGACAACTGATGGAAACCCTACAGCTCGTCCGCCTACTCACCCGTGATACGCATGCCCGTGTTGTCATGCGTGGAATCGTACCCAAAGACGTACTCCTCGAACTCCGGATAGACGCTTACCCCGTCGCCTTCGTGTGCAACACACACGACGCGGACAAACCTGGTGAACATTGGATAGCGATATACGTAGACGCCGACGGTTGCGGTGAATACTTCTGCTCGTACGGTCTGCCGCCGCAACACGTCGAGTTTTGTCGCTTCTTGAATAAACATTGTGTAACGTGGACTCATAATTCTAAGAGACTACAGAGTCCTGTGTCTAACGTTTGTGGACAATACTGTGTTGCTTATCTCATGTTTCGATGTCGTGGAGTTGTCATGAAGGATTTCGTAAAAGGTTTCGGCACTGATCTGATAGCAAACGATTGCCGTGTATTCGATTGGCTTAAACAACTGCAATAACCGTGTTTCATTAACGAACAGGTGTTATCATCATCATCATCGTCATTAACGATTCGAGCCTATGGCGCGGTGGTCACACACCCGTAAGCTCACGACCTCTGACGCGGTGTTCACTCACCTGTAAGTCGTATACCATCATCCCACGAGCCGCTGGCGTGGTCGTATTGACCCCTAAGCTCACGACCTCTGTCGCGGTGTTCACTCACCCACAAGTCTTTGACGCGGTGTTCACTCACCCGTAAGTCGTATACCATCATCCCACGAGCCGCTGGTGTGGTCGTATTGATCCCTAAGCTCATGACCTCTGTCGCGGTGTTCATTCACCCACAAGTCACTTCGTTTAATAAAACACGGTTTCATATTATTCGCTTGTATCTTTCATCAATAAAACACGTGTGCACTCGTATACTCTTGTGTTTCGTTAGTTCTTTCATACATGCACATTCATACACACCTCCCGTACACACCTAATACCACCACTCCCCGTTAGGTGGCGCCACCTCTAACGTACCCGCCAGGGGGCGCCTCTCGTTATACATACATACGGTCACGTGACTACTCACTTTGCTCAGGGGGGCGGCTTTCGAAACCTCCCTATTATCAACCAAAACTCCTCAAAAAGGGCCGTGGATACCCCTTCAAAAACCCCCGTATACTACTATCGTTACTTTTAAATACGAACCTGTGAGGACCATACCCTTCCACCCATGTCATACCACCGCCTATCCTTTATGTAAGCGAACTTGTGCCACAAATTAAATAACAAATTAAATAAACAGGCCAATTGTTGTTGAAACGGGGTTACCCCTGGGTTCCTCCAACTACGTCATTGTCACTTTGTCGCGGTCCTGCAGGAGCTGGCGAGCACCACGGCAATTGCACTGCAAGTTCGCCAACAGCTATTGCCAGAAGTACGACGAATGCAAGATGGGGCTGTGCGAATGCACCAACGACTATGAATACGAATACGGCATGTGCAGGAAATGTAAGTAATTTCCAGAGATACGTCATATAGACCGACAATCAATAACGTTCCATGTAGTATTGTCTGCCAGCTAACTTATAATAACAAAGCTGTTATACTATACTAACTCTCTGTGGAGTAACACACAATTCGTCATAACATTTTTATTTTCATACTCAAATGTGAATTGTTCCAGTACGTTATTTCGCCTCGTTGTTAAGATGGCGGCATCAGTACTAATGGCGTTCCATTAGAGTGACGCTGCACGTAATTCCCCTCGTCTCGGTTCATTACTGCCCTCGTTTTGTCCATATCGCTTCATCTGCGTGATAACCGATACGATATGGATAAGAGAAAATAAGGTATGCCATCAACCGAGACATGGGAATTACAAACGTCGCACGTGTTCAATAACGTCATCCTTCCAGACTGTCCATAGTCACGATGATTCCATATCAACAAGATAGGAACAAGCCTAAAAGTAAATTGCATGCTTTTATATGACAATAAGAATTTTATGCTGCGTTCACTCAGAGCGTAAGCGGTTTAACTAAGCAACTTAACGTCATGTGTACAACAAAGTTGTAGCTTGGAACAGTTGTAGAAAGGACGCGTGGCGTTGCGAACAATTGTAAATCGGTTTATTGTTAGGTCTCTTAAAGTATTATGTGTGAATACGGCATAAGCGAACAAAAATTAACTATTTTGAAGAATGTTCAGTAACCTAACGTACAACGTTTCTGTTAAGACGACGTCGCAAAATAGTAAATGGAACTAAAGGTGTGTGTAGGCTTCTCGTGATCAATCGGAAGATTATCGACGTTTTACGGCATTTGAGGAGATGAGTGGACGTTCGGATATAATATACTATATTTCCAAAACAAATGTCTTATTCTGATTGTACCCGGGGAAATATGAGTATTCTGTTTTGAAACGATCGAATGAGGAAAAGTGCCAAGGAAAACTATGACACCCATGTTCAGAACACATAGCATAATCAATTGATTTATCGAAGTAGTAAATGCCTTTATACAGCAAATGGCTCATTGCGTGGATACAACTATTATGTGTGTCGTGTTTTGCTTGTGTTGTTCAGTGGTTCAGATTGGAGAACGGTGCAACCCGAACGAGGACACCTGCTACGGTCTGCATTCGTCATGCGAGGGTATCTGCGCGTGTCACCATGGCTTCACGGCGGCTGAAGACAAGAAGTCGTGCGTCGGCCACAAGTACGGAGAAGCTTGCAATGAACACTTGGAGTTCGCACCCTACATCGCTGACGGCAGCGATATCTGGGACAACCACTGCTGCAACGAAGATGGGTGCTTCCAAATGGCACATGCAATCGAATGATTAATATCGATATATACGGTAAAATTGAAACAACGTGGTGTTATATCCTTCTAAACGACGAGTACAGCGCAGACACGCCTCTCATTTATGGTCATTCAATTCCTTGTGCCATCGGAATTATTTCTAGAGCCTATATTCAAAGGTCGCCACGGCGATATTATATTCGTTCTACTCTCGTCGTAATTGGTGATAGCAGACAATATATGGTCAGCAGGGGCAAGGTTACGATTTATATATTGTAATGGTGTCAACTGCTGCCCTTTGGTGGATATAAGCTAGTCGGTATATTGTTTGCAATAAATTGAAATAAAATACTGAAATAACAATGTTAAACGACAAACTGTTGCAATGTCTCTACTGCAAACCTCTCCGTGATCTTAAGGAGATACTACGAACAATCCATATGTTAGAAGGGCGCAATGCATTTCTAAAAAGAATTGTACCAAAATTGTAGGTTTACATTAAATTTTGCAATCATATTTTTTTTTCTTTTCAGCAAAAGGTTTGAAATGCGACACCACGACAGGAGGCGCTACAAGCGGCAAATGTATCTGTAAAGCAGGCTGGAAACGGGTGATGGACCACTGCGAAGGACTAAGTACATCATGATTTGCCCTAGATATATGATAATATACTAACTCACAGTAGAAATATTGTTTAATGTACTCATTTTATACTGTAGTCCGTTATGGTCGGATATCCGCAATAGAAGGTGTTGAATGATAGCGTGTAGACAACACGACCATGGAACCTGATCTATAACAATTACACTCTTCTGCTTCTGTGTGTTTAACATTTCTTTGGTTATTTTAAGAATGTTGGTGAACTTATAACGTTGGGTATTAATTCTTCATGATAGTGTTTATTTGATTGTTAAAGCAATGGCTGTTGGTGTAAAAGATTAGAGGGCGGGGTCGCTGGTCAAAGGAAGCATGACGTTTATTGTGGATGTTATGTTTGAATCCAGGAGATTGGTGGAGATATTCTATCGGGGCTAAAGAGCAATTGCGTATGGTCGCAAATTCTCAAAACATGCTAAACAATTCTAGCGAGTGAAACATTTTGTTAATGCAAATTGACGCTAATAGCCATTTTGGATAGTAAATGTCCCACACCGTATAAGTTGACGGTTTGAAACAGTGTTAAATGTATATCTTTATTGGGATCGTCACTCAATTATCTGTCTGCACTAGTAGTATGGAGGATACACACGCACCAAACCACGCCCCCTTTTGTATCTAGGTACGTGCATAAAAAATGTCGATTTCAAAATCGGGAACCTACTTATAAAAAAAAGATCAAAGGCTTTTTGGTAACCTGAGTGGAATCGGGAACCTAGTTATAAAAAACGTGATTGATGGCCTGTCACTTTTGTGAATGAAAAGCGCCCTCTAGTGGTTAATAACAACGTCATAGTTACGGCGTCCTTAGTTACGGCGTCCCTAGTTACGTGATAACGCCATCTAGCGAATAATAAAAGCGTCCCTAGTTACGTGATAACGCCATCTAGCGAATTATATAATAACAGCGTCCCTAGTTACGATACGGGGATATAGCAGAAACCAATGTGGTTATGTTAAATCCACCGTGGTTACGGTAAAACCACCGTGGGTACGAATGCACTAAACCCAGTGTGAGCGAGATTAGCCGCTGTACCCTGGATATCGCGGTAGTGGTGAAAGTTGAGACGCGGCCGGTCGGCCTAGATACGGGCGGCTGAAAATAGATCTACGGCTGGGACGTTGTTAGCCGGTTTTGGTACGACGCTGAAATAAGCTGGTTGGCGTTGTGGAAACTGCGCTTATGCATGCGTTTAAAGGCGATAATCAGCGGCCTGGTTTTTGAGGTAGAGGATTGTTTACGCGGTGGATAAATGGATGCGGAATGACGGTATGTTTTTATGCTAGCAAAACGAAACGAGTGGGATATATAATTTAAAAGCTGTAAGCAACGGTAAGTACTTATAGGTAATAGAAAACGAGTGAATGTGAACGGTGTTTTATTCAGAGAAATCACGACGGTGGCGTGAACTTGGCGGGCTGCTGTCGAATTGTCCCAAGCGCGGTAGTCGCGCAGCGCGCATACGGGCTGCATCACGATGCCGTTGCAACGCGGTAGAGCGATCTATTGGCGTTAACGGCGCATTAAATCCACGTCTTTCGAATAGTTCATCGGCAGGTGGGGGCGTGTACCACGATCCGTCCGGCCCGAGTATGGTAAAGGAAGTCATGATTCCGTCGGGCTGGTCGACTGTGGCCGGGTTGGCTGTATCTTCCAACGAACCCTTGAGATTGTCGGGCGTTGGTGGTCGTACCACACCGGTAACTCGACAGAGGGGGACGGTCATATCCATGTATGCGCGTGTTGGTAGAATGACGAGGCGCTGTAGGTGGTTTCTGTGAATGAAGCATTTGGTAAATAAGTGAAGTGAAATATGTATAGGAAAATAAATAAAGAACGAAATCGTGTATTAAATATCAGTAAATAAAATATGAAATAGTAAGTAGTCGCCCCCAGAAAAGTAACTAGCACGTTTGCCATGTAGTAGATAATGAATATTTGTTATGACAACTGTGAATAGAAATGACCTCTGTCATATATGAAAAGGGGGGAGTTTTGAAAACGAAATGTATTTAAAAAAACTGACAGCTCTAAGAAATAATTAAAGAAAATTATAAATCGGGGTAATCGGAAAAGAAAATAACCACTAAAAGTAATGAAATAAACTTATAGTTTAATATGTAAATGAAGAAATAAGAGTTATATGAAAATAAGAAGTACCTTTGTCCTTTTGCAGTGGCAGTTGTTGGCGTAGCGAGCGCTCGGGAGGTGGCCATGACAAGGAATGAGCGAAGACCGGTGCGTTGTTGTGTAACGTTAGGTATGTGTTAAGAGCGCATGCGCAAAAGTTACGTAAAACAGTGAAAGGAAAGATATCAAAATATCAATAAACGAACGTTTAAATGCAAAAATGAACCGTTGCGTCCGCTTAGTTAGGGATCAAGTATGTTGTGGAGTGTTAATAATAGAGAAATTCGATCTGAAAGTAACATTTAACGCAGGACGCAATGTAATTTTTTTCTTGGCGCTGACTAGAAACCGGATGGTGACGCAAAACAGCTGTGACGCTAATGGGGTAGCTTATCGTGAAAGGAATGTGAAGCGCGAACAATGCTTTTTCCAAAACGTAAACGACGCGTTAAAAGTATGAATTTAAGCGTTGTGTGGGATCGGTGGCGTGTAGGGAATTAAGTGGTGTGGTTATTGTAGAAAAATTGGATGTAAATAAACGTTTGTCAACGAACGCACTACATGACCGTCTGATTTTTTTCCGGAAATAAAAGTCATCGGATACTAGGCGGTTATGCGTTGTAATAGAAACGTCGATTAGGGGGTATGCGTTAAGTACGCATGCGCCGTATGTTGCTTATATAAAGCGGTGGAAAATTTTGTATGCGGTATAATGCAAGTGGTCTGACTGATTTCAGCAGCAACAGCCGTAGAAGTTCTTCCACCGCGAGAATGGCCGATCATAGCGAGATGACGACACCGTTGAAAAAGATGAAGGCGATGCGCAAACAAGCGTGTAAGGCGAGCGGTAGTCAACAACAACCGCCTGCGGAAGTGACCACACCGGCTGCTAAGAGACCCGTGTTGGTTATAGCATCCTCGCTTGGGCGTAAACGAGGGGCTGAAGAAGCGGCGTTGGAGGCACCGCCGCCTAGACGTGCCTCGCTTGAGCGAGAATGCAGCGCTGCAACGTCATCACAGGCTACCTTGGTGAGTGTAAGGGAACTGGCCTGCTCTAAGAACGGTGTGTATAAGCTTAAGAATTCGGCATACATTGAGGCTGTGAGTTATCGTGATAAATGCACGTACAGGGGATGTGCTCAATGTCGACGCAAGCTGTATCAAAACACAGACGGCGTGATGTTATGTCGAACCCACGGGGAACCTGATATGGTAAAAAATTACTTTGCTTTGCGTGTCATGATTCGAGATGGAGATGACGAAGAAGATGAAATGTGGCTGACGTTGTTTGACACGCAAATGGCAAAGCTGGTTGAGTACCGGGCTGATTACTTGGTGGAGTTAAACGAGGAGGAACTTCGCGATACTGTACTTGAGTTGGCCGGTACTAAAGTAGAGCTCAGTGTTCGTAAGACGACCTGGGAAGGTGAGCCGTCGTATACGGTGCGCACACTGAGGAGAGCCGTTGATGAGTAATGGGTTTCTTGTGTTATAGGAGGCCCCGCTGGTGACGGCGTTGCTAACTACTAAACCGACCAGTGACGAAGCTGCGCGCTTACTAGACGAGATAGTGGAAAATTACGTAATGGCCTGGTGTTCAGCTTACGAAGCAAAGAGAGCCTACTAGTGGAGCTACGAAATAGAACGGCGCTCAGCCTATATAAAACATGACATTTATTTGTTGTATGTTGTGTCTACAGGAGGTGCGGCGAGTTCTGCTGGAAATGTTAGCCAATAATGAACGGATGCGTGCGAGGTACGCCGAAGTTGCCGTGTTCGTACAAACACTGCTCGATCGTTCGGTGACGGATAGTGAGAGGAAAGACGCCGCGTTGATGGCTCGTGTTAACGCAGAAAAAGAGGCGGATTAATGATAATAATGTGTTTTGTAGAGAGCGCGACGGCCTGAACGTGCGCACGATCGCCGTGGGAAGTGTAATGTGTGTTTGTAGGCACCTGCTTTTATGCTGTAGGGATGCGCGGGCGACGTCGATAGCGCATTGGATGCTATCATTGAGGAGGCGCTTGGTGCACCACCGCCTTACGAAAGTTTACACCAGATTGTGCCGTCGTGTTGTTGGAAGCCAGCGCCGTCGGACGTGACGCAACGACGCGTCGTCGAGCCGGGGCGGGGTCAGGTGGCCTGTCGATATGAACGACATGCGATGTCCCTCCTCGCTGAACACCTCGGTGAGCTGATATTGGAGACGGCGCGCGATCGATGCGGTGCTTGCGAAGTTAATGAGGGATGTCCGTACGTGCATATGGTCGGCTATCGGGCGGGTCGGCCTACTCGTGAGTACGCACGGCGCTACGACAACGTAGCCGAACTCGTCACGCAACACTTCAACGTAGTGTTGGAATCGTGTCTGCAGCGCTCACTGATACCAACCTTCATACGTCTGGTGCAGTTACTACACGTGAAGGCGCACGGACAGCAACCGGGGCGAGCTGGGGAACTGTATTTGGTACAGTTCGTATCCGACTGGCTCCTCGGCACGAATTGGCGCGAATTCATCAATCGCGCTCGACTAGAATCGGCAGTGCACGTCTACATACAGTGCAGAAGCGGCCTTTAAATCAAAATGAACATTACTGCCTATTCTGCTGATTTGCTTAATATCGCTTTTCGTTGTACGACACGCTTAATAAAACGTTGAAAATGGACGTTCCGTTTCCGAGTTAACACGCGCACACACACACACACACACACACACACACACACAGTTACTTAACAAAACCGCCACCCCCACTCATGACAAACCACCACCACCCCATATGCTTAACAAAACCGCCACCCCATACGCACCTAACAAAACCGCCACACCACGTGGTACCTATATCATTAGTCGTTACTTAACAAAACCACCACCCCACTTAACAAAACCACCACCCCATATGCTTAACAAAACCGCCACCCCATACGCATCGCTAACAAAACCACCACACCACGTGTGTCCCGTACCTCAATATCATTAGTCGTTACTTAACAAAACCACCACCCCGTTACTTAACAAAACCACCACCCCGTTACCTAACAAAACCACCACCCCCACGTTACATCACTCACTGCGCATGTCCGTACCTCGTTATAAATAGAGGTATTCGAAAAAGTAGCAGCACAAAAAAAGTATGCCGCCTACTACTAGGTGGCAATGTCCGAAATGCGGTGCTTATTTCTTGAAACAGTCGGCGTTAGAGCGACACGCTAAGAGTTCGAAACGATGCGGCGATGACGCGCTATGCGTAAAGCGACGAGAGTGTCCGAAATGCGGCGTAACGTACAGTACGCGCGCCGCGATGCTACGACACCTGAGGGAACGGTGCGGTCATCCGGCGGTGTCGTTACCGCCCGATGATAATCCACCACCGCCGCCACCACCATCAGCCGACGCTCTTCAACGCGTCGTGGACGAGCATCGACGTAGCATAGAGACGTCGGTAGCGATCGGTGTCGTACAGTCCCGCTACAACTATCGCATGACCGCCTGTACGAGCACGCGGGTGCTCGAACCGCGTCTGAGGGTTATGTTTAGCGAACGAAAGAATGCGTTTAAAATAAACGTAAGCTATGGTTTCGTGTTACGCCACAAGGTGTCGGGTCGTTACCGCTATTTTCATTCGTCCTGTAACTGCTGCGGTCGCCTTCTCGAAACACCCGCCCTCGTAACCGATAGCCGTTCTTTCGAACGATTCCTCGATGTCGTGCGCACGACCGACGTACTACAGTACGTCCTCGCGCAGCGCCCCGATTCGGGCTGGGTGGTCGAGCTCGTAACGAACGCCACCTACTTCGTGAACGCCATCCTAAACCATCCTATCGGGTGCGTTGGCGCCGCGCTCCCCGCCTACGTGCGTAACAACAAGCACGTCGTGGCGTTGACGAACGCTCGGGGAGGCAAGCCCTACGACGATCCTCTATGCCTCTTCCGATGCATTGCCATCCATCGGCAAGGTGGTGGCGGTGGGGGAAACCTAAATACAACCCGTTTAACGCGAGTAGCTAAACAACTGAGCGCGCGCTACGCCCCGACGCCGACCGGCGTGCGCCTGAACGAACTGGAACGCGTGGAGACGCTTTTTGGTATCAACATCGTCGTCTATCGACTAACGGCGACTGGCGCCGCCGAACTAGTCCGTCGATCGCTCGAAGCGCACCCCACAACCCTGAATGTCAACCTGTACGAGAATCACTTTTCGTACATAAGCGATCTGCGCGCGTACGCGAAAACGTACAAGTGCTCGAAATGCGGCAACTCCCTCTGGCAGTACCCGTCACTATTACGACGTCACGAAGCGACGTGCGAGGGCTGTGTTCGTCACGTGTTTCCCGGCGGCGTCTACCGACCGAAGCCGTCCGTATTTCAACGACTCGACGACGAAGGTATCGACGTCGGCGACGACGATCTGCGCTACTATCCGTACCGCGCGACATTCGACTTTGAATGTTATTTCGCCGCCAACGAGCTACCGCCGGATACCGATAAATGTCGGTGGCTAGCGCGACACGAACTGCTCAGCGTGAGCGTTGCGTCGAACGTGCCCGGACACGAAGCGGCGCGCTGTTACGTCACGACCGGTGATTCGGCCGACCTAGCGCGTCGCCTCATCGATGACCTGGAAGCCGTGAGCGCGGCGGCGTGCGCGGTTCTACGCCCCCGCTACGACGCGGTCTTTGAGGCGATCGAAGCGCTCGATAAAGACTGGCGGCGACGAAGTGACGACGACGACAAGGATGCGTCACCGTACGCCGCACTCGCCGACCGCCTGTGGACGCACCTTCGTCAAATGCCCGTACTGGGTTTCAACAGCGGTAAGTACGATTTGAATGTCGTCAAAAAGTACTTGACCCCCCTGCTCATAACCGACGACGCGCAGCACACATCGTCGGCGTTCACGATTAAACGACAGAACGCTTACATGTGCCTGACGACGTCGACGTTGAAATTTCTGGACATAACTAATTACCTCGCGCCCGGTGTCAGCTACGAGCGCTATCTGAAAGCGTACGACTGCGCGGCGACCAAGGGGTACTTTCCGTACGAATATATCGACGCGTTGACGCGCCTGGACGAGACAGTCCTACCGCCGCGCGAAACTTTCTACAGCCACCTGAAACGCGAGGGAATCTCCGCGGAGGCTTACGAAATTTGTGCGACGGCATGGCGCGACGAGTGCATGACGACGATGCGCGATTTTCTAATCTGGTATAATAACCGAGATGTGGCGCCGTTTCTCGAGGCACTCGAGCGGCAGTTCGCCTTCTATCGCCGTCAGCGCATCGACATGTTCAAGGACGCCATCAGCGTACCGGGGTTGACGTTGTTGTACCTATTCAACGACCTGCCGTCGTCAATCCATTTCTCGCTGTTCAACGAACCGAACAAAGACCTGCACCGCCTACTGCAGTCGCAGATCGTCGGCGGTCCATCGATCATCTTCTCGCGTCATCACGAAGCCGGCGTGACTTCGATTCGAGGCGGTAACAACCCGTGTCGTTCGATAGTAGGCTATGACGCGAACGGTCTCTATCTATCGGCGATGATGCGAGAAATGCCGACGGGTTGGTACACGCGCCGACGCGCGGAGAACGGCTTTCGAGCGGAACACGTGCACCGCTACGGTCGTATGGCCGTAGAGTGGTTGACGTACGAAGCGGAACGAATAGGCGCCCCTATACGACACCAGTTGAACGGCCGCGAGAAGCGCATCGGTAAGTACCGAGTCGACGGTTGGTGCGCCGCCACGCGAACGGCGTATCAATTTCACGGTTGTTTCTTTCACGGCTGCCCGATATGCCAGACGCACGTGACGACGAACGCCGTCAACGGTCAACCGATGACGACTCTGTACGCCGCGACGATCGCCGTGACGTCCTACCTGCGCCGCCACGTCGATGCCGTCGTCGAAATGTGGGAGTGCCAGTGGCGAGCCGTGAGACCCCCCCGTGACGCGACTCGACGCGAGGCGCGTAACGCACTCGACGATACTGGCGGGTGTACGCGACGGTTCTCTATTCGGTCTCGTGCAGTGCGATATCGCCGTGCCGGAAGCGCTGCGCTCTAAGTTCGCCGAAATGCAGCCCGTATTCAAGAACGTCGATATCGCGCGCGACGACCTCAGCCCATTCATGCGCCGCTACGCCGAGTCGCACGATCTACTCACCCGACCTCAACGGACGCTCGTTGGTAGCTACTTCGGCACGGCGATCGTACTCGCCACGCCCCTCCTACGCTGGTATCTGGAGCACGGGCTCGTCGTCGCGCGCATCTACCAGGTGATCGAGTACACGCCGATCGCCTGCTTTCGTCGTTTCGGCGATACGGTGTCGACGGCGCGACGCGAGGGCGACGTCGACCCCGACAAAGCGATCATCGCCGACACCTTCAAACTACTCGGCAACAGTTCGTACGGGAAGACGATTACGCGCGTCGATCGGCACCGGGATATCAAGTACGCTACGTCGGTAGGCGCCTCGCGACTCGTCAACAACCGTCGCTTCCGGCAACTCGACGTCGTCGTCGACGACGAGCTGTACGAGGTGGCGCTGAATAAGCGCACCGTCGTCTACGACCTGCCGATTCAAATCGGTTATTTCGTGTATCAATACGCGAAATTACGAATGCTCGAATTTTATTACGACTTCGTCGACGCCTACATTCCACGCCCTCTCTTTCAGTACTGCGCTATGGACACCGACTCGGCGTACATAGCCCTCGCGGGTCACGACATCGACGCGCTCGTACCGGAAGCGATGCGCGAACACTACTTCCGGAATCGATCGCTCTGGTTTCCGGCCGAATGCTGCGACGCGCACGTGGACGCGTACGTACGGCGCCGCGTCGCCGGACTGACGTGGGAGGGTGGGGACTGCTGCGCGCGCCGTCTTCTATTCGATCGTCGAACGCCGGGTCTCTTCAAAGAAGAGTGGCGCGGCGACGGAATCGTGGCGCTGTGCAGTAAGACGTACTACTGCTTCGGCGGCGCCGGCGGCGCGAAGTACAGCACGAAGGGATTGAGTAAACGTCAGAACGATATCGACGAGCACGACTTCCTCGCCGTACTGCGCGACCGACGCAGCGGCGTCGGTTGGAACCGCGGTTTCCAAGTGAAAAACTCGTCCGTGTTGACGTACGTTCAAGAGCGCGCGGCGTTGAGCTATTTCTACGCTAAACGCCGCGTGCTCGACGACGGCGTCACCACGGCGCCGATACTCGTCTAACTCGTATAACTAAACCTACCCTAGGGGTGGGGGGCCGCCTAGGGGTAGGGTTCTGTATGTATGTATGTAGGGTAGGGTAATAATAATAAAACAAACACAAGTGCGTACATTTCATCGTCGTTGTTTTTTATTACTACTACTACTATACACGTAAAAGCGAAGCGTTAATGCAATGGTTTTAGCCAATCGAATACGAGACAGTCATTGGCCACCCGATTGGTGCCGAATATGTTCTGGAACGTCGTCAACGGCATACCGCGACATCGGAGGAGTAGGTAGGCGACGCAATATTGTCCGCACACGTTAGAGACGACGCTCTGCAGTCTCTTGTCGTTGTACGTCCACGCGTCGCCGCAGTGTCGGTGCAGGAAGGCGCGGAAGTCGGCGTGCAGCGGCGGGAGACCGTACGAATCGAAGTACTCGCCGACGCCTTGGCGGTCGACGTAGACGGCCACCCAGTGCTCCCCAGGTTCGCCGCCGTCGTCGGTATTGCACACGAAGGCCATCGGGTAAGTGGTGGTGGTGGTGGTAAGTAGCGCGTCTTTAGGTACGACGCCGAGGACGATGCGTTTAGCGTACGCGTCGAGTTCGAGGCGACGCAGCAGTTGGAACGTATCCATTACGAGGTACAGTCGTACAGGACGTTTCGGGTCCGATCGATTTCCATCACCGTCTCGAATTCCGCGTACACGACGACGTTCACCGGTCGGGGTAGCGGCGTCGAGAACTGCATTTCAACGCCCACGCTCCCCTGACGCACGACGTTGAAATGGTCCCCGTCGCAGCAGTCGGGGGTCAGGTCGAAAGCGAAGACGGTGTAGCCGGCCTCGAAGTCCGAGCGCGATATGTCGTTCCCCTCGTCCTCGCCCGCCTTTCCGGTGGCCTCGAAGAGATTCATGTAGCTTCGTATGTACCGGTGGTGCGGAAAGTCCGGTTGCAGCGGCTTGCTCGGCACTTGACGTCCGTCGACGTTGAGCGCGAGGAAGGTTATGTCGTTGTGATGCGCGTTGAACGGATTTCTAGTGTAGTCTCCGTTGTAGGCGGCGTTGTCGATCATCATCAGGATTATGCGTTTCGGAATCGCACCCATGTACAGGTTCTCGTGCGTGTGCGATAGCGTACCCGCTGTTATCGAGAACGACTTGCAGTCGACGCGGCGCATCGGAAACTTAGCCGTTCCCAAAGTCCACGCTTTGATATGACCCAGCTGGACTTCCGGGTTCAACTTCACTTTTCGGACGTACAGGCAAATCGAGCGTATCACGATACGCCACCCCGGCGCGCCAGCCGCGCCCATGATCGCGAAGGCGTCCTTCGACTGGACCATGCGTATTTTTGTGTCGATGCCGCTCGGTAGGAGGAGGTTTAGCATAAACGCGTCGACGTGCAGGTGTCCCATCAGCTCCACCTCGGCGCTGGCCGCCGTCAGATTGCGCCGCGCTACGAACCCGGTGTTATCGTCCCCGCGCGCGTTCATGTGTCCGGCGCTGTCTTTGTACCACAATGACCCCGTGAGATGCGATCGTTTCGCGTCGCTACCGTAACTCAGCAGGGTCTCGATGTAGGCCCGGTACGCGTACGTATTGGTCGACGGCGTCACGAGCGTGCCATTCAGCGACACGTCGATTTGACTGAACATCGAATGAAGGAAATTGTTGACCGGCGCCACGTTGGTGCCGGCCGCCAGATCGGTACCGTCCCCCTGAACCACTTTGAAGAGGACGTGCGTTTGAAGGCTCGCCAGGTCCGTATAGTCGTTACCCGACCCCGGAATGAGGAACTCGATAGGACCGCCGGCGTCGAGAGCCGTCAGCGGTTGGCAGGTGGTCCGATAACTGCTCTCGATGCTCTTCTGCGTCACCGGTCAGGTGAACAGGTCCAGTTCGGCCTTCACGCCCTCGCACGCTGTCTTTACGAACGCCATCGTTACGCGTCGAATATATCGACCGGTCGACGTCCTCTCTTCCGTCTACTGACGGTCGTCGCCGTTCGACGCTGCTTCTTTATAGGCGGTCTTTTTTTCACCCGTCTCTTCTTCGGCGCCGGCCCTTTCAATAGGCCGTCGAGAAGATCGACGCCGGCCTCCTTCGCGCGTCGTTTTACCGACGCTTTCAGATTGCCGCCGCCGACGACGTCCCGCGCCACGTTCACGCCGGTTTTGAGCGCGCGTTTTCCCAACGCCATGGCGCCTCTCTTAAAAAGCGGCATGACGCTTCGAAACAGGCTCCCGAAGATATTACCCAGACCGTGGCCTCGCTGACCTCGACTGCCGATGAATACCGGTAGTTGACCGCCTACCTGTCGAACGTAGTAGTCCTCGTACGGGTTCGGCATGGTGGTTAAAACAATCTCGATTTACAGCGTCTGATGTGAAGCGTCGCCACTAGCTTCCCCCGCTCGAATGGTATCGGTTGACCGCAATCGTCTCTTATATCGACCTCGATCGTATCGAATTGATGCCGCAGCAGCCTCACGTATTGGACGCGATCGAACGTTTCCGAAATAACGCTACCGTTCGTACCGGAGACGGCGATATTTCGAAGAAGCGGCGCGTACACGTCGCCGACGACGCGCGATTCCACGAGATCCGTGTACACGTACAGGGTGTCGACGCCCGCCTTCATATCCACCGTATTTCGACCTTCGTACGCGAACGTGTACGAGGCGGGGGTCGTCTCGATAACGACGACTTCCGGGTCGGGACCCATCATCGGCGGACTTACGATAACGTTCTTATGGAAACCTAGCACGCTCTTCAGACGGCTCGTATCGGGTAGGGTAAAGGCGACACCCGCCGTCATACGCAGCGTCATTCGGTTAGAGACGCCGCTGTACTCTAGATACAGCCTCACCTTATCGGTCCACAATTTCCTTAGCGCCTCGTTGATCTCGCGCAGTAGCACGAAAACGTTGTTGTAGAAACCGTGACCAATCGTACCCTGTCGGTATATTCCGATACCGTCCATGGTCGTGAAAAGACCCGCCTCACCTCGGGGCGCCGACAGGTAGAAGGTGGCATCCGCCTCTCTCACGTTGTACCACGTGTGCGGGTACTGTAGCGTCACCAGTCCGCATTCCCATTCTCCGCCGGCCAGGTCGAAACGTCGCGGCAGCGTCGTGATGTAGTGCGTCAACGTATTTTCGGGGTGCCGCTTCGTAGACGCGTTGCTCGGTAGCGTCAGGAAAAGTCAGACGATGCCGCCATCGTCTCGTCGTCGTCGACCGCCGCCGCCGCTCATAGACGGACTCGGGAGCAGATAACCGAGACAGATGCTCAACAGCGCCGTCCACAGATTGGAGTCGCCTTGACCCCGCGTTAAATTGTATATACTAACGGCGATGACGAAGTACAGGACGATGACCTGACAGAGGAATACGATTTCGGCCTTTGGGCATTCGTTACCGCAGAGCCGCCATGGATCGGGTTCGTGGACGGTGGAGTCGTCGGCGTTCTCGACGGCGTCGACGGAGTCCTCGTTGGTAGTCGTCGTCGACTTCTCTGTACCAGTAGCGGCGTCGACGGAGTCCTCTTTGGTAGTCTTCTTCTTCTGCTTCGGCTGCTGCTGCTGCTCGTCCCTCGCCTCCATAGCGCCACTGCGGTCTGCGGGTACAGCAGGGCCCCTTATACGGGAGGAGCGACGTTCCCCCGCATAAGCACGACTCGTGCAGTCGCCAGCATTCCTCGTGACGCGTCCAACGCATGCTATAGGTCCACGAGCGCCGCGGCGTCGATCCAACTGTTGAAGGAGGCCGGGTAACCGCTCCATTTCACGAGCGCCTCCGAACCGCCGCCGCGACGACGACGCCGCTGCAGAACCGCCTCCACTCGATACAGTTTGTCCTTCGGAACGACTACGCGTTGTACTTCCTGTTCGTAGAAGGCGCCCTCTACCGGTGTCCCCGCGTCGTCCTTCAGGCGATAAACGGGGGGTTCGGACGGATGCACCTCTACGACGGTGAAGAGCTCCTCGCTCCAATTAGGCATGTATCCTTTTTTGAATTGACCCCTCGTCTTACTGATACGCACGCGATCTCCTTCGCAAAGTTTCGGTTTTTTTCCCATACCACCGCCGCCGCCGCCGCCGTACAGGCGTTGCCATACGTCCTCCTGATTCGTTGCGCCGACGCTCGCCGGCGTCCTACCGATGCTTCGATGATAGGCGTTGTTGTACGAATGCACGAAATCCGTTAACGCCTCTACGTAGCGCAGCGTCTCGTGTTTCGTAAAATAACGCCACATGCGCGTTTTCAAAGTCCTATTGAAGCGTTCCACGACGCTCGCTTTAGTCTCCTCGTTATGCGTCACGAAATGATGAACGCCGCGACTCTTTAGGAACGTTTGCAGGGGGCGATTCAGAAACTCGGTCCCCTTATCGGTCTGCAGCGCGTTCGGCGGCGGCGCGTCGTTCAGCAGACGCTCGAAGGCCGCGACGAGCGATGCACCGGACTTATTCTTCAACGGAACGCACCACGCCCGCTTCGAAAACACGTCGATGACCGTCAATAGAAATGTTATACCGTCGTTGTGTTTTTTTAAACTAGTCAGATCGACCAGATCAGCTTGCCACTGCTGGTTTTGACCGCCCACGATAACGCAACGTCGTTTGAAACGTCTTTTAACCGGTTTGTGTAGAGTATAAGCGTCCTGCGCCGCTAGCCACCTCTCGACATCCGGGCGTCGTCGACCCCCCTTTGACGCCCGGTGCAACGCGTCGACACCTCCGTAACTCCCCGCTCGTTTCGGATCGAAGTAGAGTTCATTCAGTTCAGCGTCGTTATCGTCGTTTCGTTTTCGAAGGTTTCGTTTTGGACGACGACGACTCCACCCGGACACCATGACGACGACGACGACGACGATCGACGAACGACGACTATTATATAGAGAGCGATAACCGTGATGACGATGAGACCGACGACGGCGACCGTTCGTTGTATTGACGGCATCGTCACATCGATTCCCAACCGTCCAACGCTCTCTTTCTAGAACGTCGTCTTCGCACCGCCTTTCCCGCTGAACTGACCGATCCCGTCTCCTCCTCTCCTTCTCTTGACAGCCGCCGCCGTCGCTCCATGTACTCCCGATAGCGCGGGTTGCCGACGAACTCCATAGGAATGTTCATACCCTTCATACTCAACCCGAAAGCGCGCCATCCTAAGGGCTGCGTCGTCTTCGTTCTCGTTCGCATGAGATCGTTCACTAGATCGACCATGTTACTCCCCGCGATCGTTTTACCGTCGTACACGAATTCGCCGCGTTCGTTCCATCGACACAAGGGATCGGCTTTCATTTTCGCAATAAGTAGACTCGCCTTCCCTTTCAGCGTTTTCGGCATGCTGGCTACGATTTCGCGCTCTACGGCCTCCGACGATGGTGGCGCCGCCGCCGCCGTGGTCTGCGGCGGTATCTCGCCGCCGTCGGCGTTGACCATCGACACGCGTACCGGTTGCGCCGTTCGAGCCGCCTCTATAGTGTTGTAGCGACTCAGCAGCTGATTGTACGACATCACCTTATCGCGTTCGGATAAATCTGATCGCTCTAGAATATCTTTCATGTCGCTGTCCAGGCTACTCAGTACACGTGATCGGGGGGTGCTGCTGCTCGACTGCTGCTGCGGTTGAAGGAGACTTTCCACCAATCGCGGGTCGACCAACGCCATCTTCTTCGCGTACTGCATCGATTAACCCCCGATGAACTGTTTGAGTAGTGGCAGGAAAACGGTGCTCGCTAACGGCGCTAGCAGGGCCGTCAGAAAACCACCCGCCCCCGTTTGCAAGATGGCTCGCTTCCGCTTCACCGGAATTCGTTTGTTGACCAAGTCACGCAGGTGATCTCTGTATTTCGTCAACACGCGTTTCTGCTTCGGCGACACCTTCACGTTCCCTCTCAGAATATTGTACGCGCAATCGCATAGACTACATATGAGACCGACCTCCGAGTGGGCGAGCACGGCTTTTCGCAGATCTACGTTCCGCTTCTGTCTATCCATCAACTGCAGGGCGAAAATGTGTCTCTTCAGGCGTTGCTCCGAAAACGTCGTCGTCGCCGCCTTCGGTCGTCGCTTCGCCGCTACCACCGCGCGTCTTCCCGTCATACCGACTAATGCGTACGCGGCGACGTCCCTCTCTACTTATAGTTGACCACCACCACCTTTCCGTACGTAGACGTATTGAAGGGGGTCGTCCGGAAATATACACGTACGCAGGCGCATGTACTCTTCCGTTTCCTGTTTCAGGTCGACGAAGAGATAGCCGTACGCCGTCGACGTCGCGTCTTTGAAAGACTCTATCATGTACTTGACCTCTCCCGGATACATCTGTTTCGCAAGGTGACCTACTTGACCAACGTCTCGGGGGTTCTTAAATAGCGCTAGGTATTGGGCGTTCAGGCTGATTGTGCGGTTTTCGCCCCCTTTCGGAAACATGTTCTGTCGGAGTTGTACGACCGACGTATTACAATGATGACTTTTTTTAGTAAATAGCGCCGTCACCCCGCTATCGGCTTCCTCCATGAGGTCGTCGAGTACTAAAAGCGTCCTCTTTTTACCGTCTAAATACGTCGTAGTCGGCAGGCCGTCTACGAACTCTATTTCCGGAGACATAGACGCGTAGGCGGGCTGCCACTGCCCGTAACACCACAGGACTTTTTCGGGCGCCGGATCGATCATAGCGCTTCGTATCAGACGGTCGACGAACGTCGTCTTACCGCATCCCGTAGGCCCTGATACTATACACGTAAACGGATGCTTCAACAACGGTCCGCCCATTTTCACGACTGATACTGGCTGATGTTTTTTACGCGTCTTTATAAAAGGTGCGCACCTCCATCAACAGTTTACCGAGCTTGTTCTCACCCTCGACGTCACCAATCCTGGTACCCCAGAAACCCTCCCTACTCGGCACCCACTCCACCAATTCGGCGTCCCCGGTGGCCAACAGTTCGGCCTTCAACTCCCCACCGAACTTACTCATCAACAGCCCCTTCATACAGGCGACCCTAACGACGTGCCATTCGGTTCCCGTTATCTTTTTTCGAATACCTTCTTCCATATAATGATAGGCGTGCTCGACGGATCGGAAGACCCGACCGTACGCCGTCAATCGGCACCTGTACATATTCGACAAGAAGGAGCGCGAACCGCCAAACTTTATACGTTCCGACGATGACAACATGACTACTACCGATAAAAACCGCTACCGCTTATATAGTCACGGATAGGGCCGACGTACGGATCCGAAATCTTTCGATCCCTAGTCGTACGCCGCGCCCAGGACAGGCGCCGGCTTCTACGAGTACTTCGATCGCTAGTCGTTGATCGCTTAGGACGTTGATCGCTAGGTGTGACTTGGGTTAATCGCTAGATGGCGTTATCACGTAACTAGGGACGCTGTTATTAATCGCTAGAGGGCGCCTGTCATTCACAAAAAGTGACAGGCCATCAATCACGTTTTTTATAACTAGGTTCCCGATTCCACTCAGGTTACCAAAAAGCCTTTGATCTTTTTTTTATAAGTAGGTTCCCGATTTTGAAATCGACGTTTTTTATGCACGTACCTACATACAAAAGGGGGCGTGGTTTGGTGCGTGTGTATCCTCCATACTACTTGCACTACTAAGCTGATTCTGATGTTGTTACAGTCAAGAAAGGCGAGACCTGTTCTATGAGCGCGGAGTGCGCCTCCACTTACACGTGCAACAACGACAAGTGCAGCAGCGGCACGGGCAAGAAAGAACTCACCATCAAGCACACCCACGCCGATGGAGTAGTGATCACACAGTCGCGCTGCGTCAACTATAAAGGTAACCAGGCGTACAGTAAAGCTATATGTGCAATGTGTCTACATCATATTTTTAAATACGATAATGATTGCATCAGTAAGGCTATAAAGTAACAAAAGCCACCGATATGAATTATTATTAAGCATAACGCACACCGCCCCGGACGTCAATGGTAACATCATCATCAACCCAATCACTACTCGCCATAAATACGCTAACTTTGCTGGCAGTCTGGCAGAATGAGGCATCGATGGCCACTCGCCTCATCTTAGGTCCATTCGCTTCTCTGACCAATGGTCTGAAAATTACAAAATGGCGACGCATTTAATAAAATAATGAAGGCAATTCTCCTAATTCTTTAATTTAGCACATACGTTATCATATGATACAAGTCGCCGGTATACAATATTATGTCTGGCCATTCAATGTCTCTGTGAAGGCAATCCTGATGCCACCATGACAGTGATGTTTCCAGTGAAACGGCGATATCTACTGATCATGATTTTGTACTGCTATGTTGCAGCTAAGTCTGGTCTGTCGGCGAAGTCTTCGTGCACGGAGAGCTATATCACACAGCTGCCCTCGTACCGAACTAAGTGGTGGGACTCCGGAGAGAATGACAAGATCTGTGGCGACAACCTGAGGTGTGCCACTTGCATCGAGTCGGCGAACGCGAAGAACGACAACACAGTCTGTCTCTCTGGTGAGTGATATCGCACGGGTTTCCCTTACATAATTATTTACCTATACTATCGCAGAGAAAATTAATTAACCATTACATTATAATCAAAGTTAGTCAGATGACCTCCGTCAAGCTTCACCATGGCAAACATGTTTACATATGTAATTACATTACTAACACAGCATACATCAGTCATATGTTCCTCTTTATTGTTCCTTCTTGTTAAACAACTTTGCTTTTTGCTTAAGTCGCAAAGGCAACTTTGTCTTTAGCCGCCACATTAGCTAGTTTTATAGCTGGGGATTACAATGTGACACAATGTAACGCAATTGATCGCCAATTTAAATTAATACGGAGTCATCTTATATATGAAAAGAACCAAAATGGTGAGACTGAAGAAAAGTACTTATTGAGTCGAGCTACTTACTCCCTTACAACAATATTCAAATATCCACGAAATCTAAACAGCCGAATTGAGTCGACTTAGCCGTGTTTGTGAGTAAAGTAATTTGATGACAAATATCTTAAGCAATAAAATATTCTGCTCTGACAATCTCTACAGAGGTGCCAAGTAACCTGCTTTGGGAAGGAAAACTTATTACGTTTGTTTGGTTAATTTTACAATATATCTCCCTTCATTTTTTTTATCGAATCCATTAAATGATTACATAAATTGTTACAGTATGTGTAAAATGACACATTTTATACCTTCACTTTTTCAAGTAGGAGAATCTTTTTAAACTTAATCCTTGAATATGGCGCCGTTGCACACGTGACCTTTGTCACTGGGTCAAAAAATCCGCCGCACAATGAACAACTCCCAATGTTATATCTCCATGGGGAAATTAACACCATGACATCTTCTTCTTCGTGAGGTCCCAAACCCTCGCCCCCGACCGATTCCCCTCCCGCCAAATCCGGCTCCGACGGGATTGATCTAGACAACAAGAATTCTGCTGGCCATGTGTCGATGAACGTGATGGCGGTGTTTGGCCTGCTGATGGCGGGGCTCCTCTTCAAGTAGAACAAACCAGTGATCTCCGCATTCAACTGAACAGCAAACATAACGTCTTCCGTTTGGGTGCCGTGCGTTGAGAGACATTATAGCCATGTCGGTTGACAAAGAACAAAAGTAATTTCAGTTTCGATGCTTTCAGAGTTGGCAAGGAATTAAAAGTCAGCCAATTCCGGATAAGCGAACTACAAAGAAGAACGTTGTGTGTTTGGCTGGGTCGAGAAACCTTAGATTCATATTAGTTGACGATGAACAACAGCATTTCAATCATGGTACTTTTAGAGTTGACATGAATTTAAAAATTACTTGACATCCAACTGCTGATAGCGAACAAGAACAGTAGAAAAACTCAAACAAAGAGTCACCTGCAACACAATGTGCAATGCAAAGTACTAAATCTAATAACCGGCAGCTGATAACACTTTGTCATGATAATCTACAAAGCTGCTTTAAGACTAACCATGCTAACCGCAGTAGGACATATAGTAATTGCTGGTCTCTGTTCCTGATATGCGTTCATGTTTAATGCACAGCTTTTGTTCTGAGTGTGTTATGCATTCTGAAATGTACGTGAGTGCACATTTCAGTCTCACAATTGTTTCGACTAAACTAGGCAGTTGTCATTAATTTTGTATCCCAAAACACAAAGAAGCACCTCGCGATCAAGTCCTCAGATAAAATTAAAGAAACTCCAGCAACTAAGTGTGTATTTCACTACTCGTGCGCTGCATCACTCATACACTGCATCACTCATGCACTGCATCACTCGTGCACTGCATCACTCGTGCACTGCATCACTCGTGAACTGCATCACTCGTGAACTGCATCACTCGTGCACTGCATCACTCGTGCACTGCATCACTCGTGCACTGCATCACTCGTGCACTGCATCACTCGTGCACTGTATCACTCGTGCACTGTATCACTCGTGCACTGTATCACTCGTGCACTGCATCACATACACATTCACATATTATGGCTTTGAATGTCTTCTTAAACAGCGATGTACCTCGCATAATGATTCTGTTCTGCTGTCATGTCTGTGAATGTGCAACACCACGTCCCGCAGTGAGTATCACTCAACACATTCAGTCAACAACCTAGTACACGTAATCCTCGCCTACGGATATCGATGCGCTATTGACCTAACCTGGACGTCGCGGTTTGCCTACGTTACAACCACAATTGCCTGACTCCCGTCAAGCGTTGCCTTTGCCAACGCTGTTAATAACGGTTATATAAGTGAATCATAGATCAACCATTACTGCATACAGTTGTCATTTTAGAAACGCTGTGTTTGTGTTACAAAGAGTATCTTCTGGAGCCAGAATGTCAACAAAATATACGACGGAACGCACGACCGCGCCACGTGTTCGGCAGCCACTTTTCGATGGCTTGATGGAGTTTTGCTATGTAGCAGGTCACGTGACGGAGAGGTCAATCAGCTCTCATTCAGAGTAGGCGCCTATCTTAAAGGTGCCTCCACAATTCAACTTTTTCGCTCATCTCATTTCAAATAAATGTTTGCGAAAAGGTAAACCTACCTAGTATTGACTGCAGTGTGCCGGCTCGTTTGTGCAACATTTATACACGTGTCAACGCTTCTGAAACACTCAGTCCTTATCAAGGGAGCGGCCTCGTCCAGCTGTCTACATCGTATTTTGTGTGACTACACCCTAACGCTGGGGGATGTCATGCGTCGATAAGACGTTGAGTCTCATCTGTATGCAGATGACAGCCCACCTTTACCCCCGGAACTTCCCAGTCAACGCTTGACGCCATAGAGAGGTGCATCGGCAAGGTCACGACCTGGATTGCTTGGAATTTCATACAAATAAATTATATCAAAACGGCACCTCACCGAAACACGCTTCCCTTCTCGGAATGTGCATGTATTGTAACTCTACCTCTACCGGCGAAAATGCATCTACCTCCGATGGGCTCCTCTAGTTCAACACCGATTCACTTTAGCAAACCCACAATTTCCGTTCGTGGTGTAGATTATCTGACGTGCATGCGATGAGACATTTTATTTTGGAATTGGTGACCCACTTATCGTTAATCACAGTGGAATTGTACAAAAACATTTTGGGACAGAAAGAAGACTCGAATCTAATAACTGTAAAATGTTAGCATTTATGTCAAATGTGAAACACAAATGCAGGAATTGTTGATATCAAAAGTGACAAACTAGTCCCGCGCGTGAGAAATTCAATTATGTTCCGAATATATGCACAGTGTAAAGGTCAGAGGTGCCGCGGAGACAGAATAATTGATGTAGTGTAATGGACCAATGGGTAGTGACTAACGGTTATATGTATATTCAAACGCAAGTACGAGCCCACAAATTACACACTCTCACATACACGCACACACACAAACACACATACGCACACACACAATCACACACAAACACACACACAAACACACACAAACACACACAAACACACACATACATACAAACACACACACGCACATACACACACGCACATCCACAAACACACTCACGCACATACACACACACGCACACACACGCAGGCACTCAAGCACACCACACACATACACACACACACACACACACACACAAACACACAAACACACAAACACACACGCACATACACACACACGCACGCACTCAAGCACACCACACACACACACACACTCACACACACACACACACAAACACGCGCACACACGCGCACACACACGCACATACACACACGCACGCACGTAAATATACCACGCACACGCACACGCACACACACACACGCGAAATTGCACACCCACCCCCCCCTCCCCCACCCACCCACACACACAAACACACTCACGCACACACATACACCCACACACAAACACGCACACACACAAACACGCACAAAACACACACACACACACACGCACGCACGTAAACACACCACAAACACACCAACACGCAATTGCACACGCGCACACAAACGCACGCACACACATACACACACACGCAATTACACACCCACCAACACACACACACTGTTGTGCATGGAAATCATGAATAGAATTACAAGAACAAGAACAAGCCATTGTATTATTCACATTGTTTCC
>OZ023214.1:49482074-49497074 GCA_963995525.1 Escarpia spicata
TGAAACACTGTACAGGTCACGAAGAAACCATTTTCATTATAAATTATGTCGCCAAAGCAAATGTACAATGCTTACAATCTCAGGAAGCAAATATCAAATGTCTGACGTTGATCATTGAAAACAAAGTATTAATGAGAAAGTACAATAAAGGATATGCACGCTGCTTAATGCAAAGCCCATGACATTATGCTCTCCTCGTACGTTATATGCGTGTGTTGTCTTGTGCCGATGCTGAAATGTAAATTACGAGTGTATTGCTAGAATCCACCCAAATCCGTATTATGTGTATATAGCGCCATCCATTCTTGCTAGTTATTTAAATGGTAACTTAATAAATTTATTTGATTGGTTATTCCATTCTTTGGTGTCATATATACTATGGGGAAGTGAAGAACCCAGCTACGTGTTCCATAAATCTCCCTATGTATAACGTTGCATAATGTGCTCTGGTTTTGCAGTCTTACCTGTGTTTGAAGTCGCATACCAGTACGTAGTTTCATCGTCTGGCCCCCACACTGCTAGCAGACAAATGATGCACGTCAATTATGTATCTTCGTCCTATTTAGTTCTACCATCGTTGTTATACAAGACAATAAAACACTGTACAGGTCACGAAGAAACCATTTTCATTATATGTCGCCAAAACAAATGTGCAATGCTTACAATCTCAGGAAGCAAATATTAAATGTCTGACGTTGATCGTTGAAAACAAAGTATTCATGAGAAAGTACAATAAAGGCTATGCACGCTGCACAATGCAAAGCCCATGACATTACGCTCTCCTCGTACGTTGTGTACGTGTGTTGTCTTGTGCCGATGCTGAAATGTAAATTACGAGTGTATTGCTAGAATCCACCCAAATCCGTCTTATGTGTATATAGCGCCATCCATTCTTGCTAGTTATTTAAATGGTAACTTAATACATTTATTTGAGTGGTTATTCCATTCTTTGGTGTCATATAAACTATGGGGAAGTGAAGAACCCAGCTACGTGTTCCATAAAATTCCCTATGTATAATGTTGCATAATGTGCTCTGGTTTTGCAGTCTTACCTATGCTTGAAGTCGCATACCAGTACGAAGTTGTATCGTCTGGCTCCAAATCTGCAAGCACACAAATGATGCACGTCAATTATGTATCTTCGTCCTATTTAGTTCTACCATCGTTGTTATACAAGACAATGAAACACTGTACAGGTCACGAAGAAACCATTTTCATTATAAATTATGTCGCCAAAGCAAATGTACAATGCTTACAATCTCAGGAAGCAAATATCAAATGTCTGACGTTGATCATTGAAAACAAAGTATTAATGAGAAAGTACAATAAAGGATATGCACGCTGCTTAATGCAAAGCCCATGACATTATGCTCTCCTCGTACGTTATATGCGTGTGTTGTCTTGTGCCGATGCTGAAATGTAAATTACGAGTGTATTGCTAGAATCCACCCAAATCCGTATTATGTGTATATAGCGCCATCCATTCTTGCTAGTTATTTAAATGGTAACTTAATAAATTTATTTGATTGGTTATTCCATTCTTTGGTGTCATATATACTATGGGGAAGTGAAGAACCCAGCTACGTGTTCCATAAATCTCCCTATGTATAACGTTGCATAATGTGCTCTGGTTTTGCAGTCTTACCTGTGTTTGAAGTCGCATACCAGTACGTAGTTTCATCGTCTGGCCCCCACACTGCTAGCAGACAAATGATGCACGTCAATTATGTATCTTCGTCCTATTTAGTTCTACCATCGTTGTTATACAAGACAATAAAACACTGTACAGGTCACGAAGAAACCATTTTCATTATATGTCGCCAAAACAAATGTGCAATGCTTACAATCTCAGGAAGCAAATATTAAATGTCTGACGTTGATCGTTGAAAACAAAGTATTCATGAGAAAGTACAATAAAGGCTATGCACGCTGCATAATGCAAAGCCCATGACATTACGCTCTCCTCGTACGTTATATACGTGTGTTGTCTTGTGCCGATGCTGAAATGTAAATTACGAGTGTATTGCTAGAATAATAAGTCACGCAAATTAAACCTTTTAGGTTTTTTTAGCTGAAACATCTTGAAATGTTACAATAATCAACACTTGGACAAAACAGTGTTTGTTTTAGATATATCTTAACACGAAACAGCTTTCGAGATGCACGTAGCACAACATATAAACAAGTATTGTTCACTGTAGCATTACATTATTTTCCACGATGTATGGTTATTTAAATTACGTCACAAAATCAGTTACATTGTTTCGAGAGAACAAGCAATATATGTTTCATAATTATATGTTGCAATACGCTTTCTTTCAGTAATGCTAATGTTATGAAACACAGTTTTAATGATTTCTACGGCAACAGCAGAGGCAGGACTACAGAAGGCCAGCCCGATTTCAACTTACATAACGAGTTCTTATGGCGGCTAAGAATAGACTGGCTTTGGCCCGCAGTTTGTCATTTTGCGCTGGCAGTAGATAGGACAGTTTGGAACTCGGCGCGAACGGTGAGAGCTGTAGTGTGTGGCTACAGCACGACGTGGGGTCGTACAGCCAGGGTGTCCATTATTTGTTGAAAAAAACCGTGTTGTTCCGGAGTGGAATGGCCCACAAAAGTGGTGTGTGTTGCGGCTGTATGTTAATAACGAACCTGGAATTCTGTCTGAGTAGTCATTAATCAATCAATCAGTAATCATAGCTTTTATATCGTTCTGGGTTCTTTCGAATAAAATTCGCCGATATATCGCATGGTACTACGAATCTCGCCCTGAATGGTTCTGTTAAGCGTCAGCGTGGGTAAGACCACAATAGATTTTTGCAGATTTTTAGGCGGCCATTATATCCTAATCTGTGCTGGATGGGTAATTTTATTACAGATTTTCTTTAAACCTTCTCAGCACATGAAATACTATTTAACTGACCTCGTGTGGAAAATTCGTTTTAAATCCACCCAAACCTGATACCCCCAAGTTCACCCCAATCTGGTGAGCGAGCGACTAGCGCATATTTACTGCTACCTCGTGAACGATCTAATGCAGTAGTACATTCAGTGTTCACTGGACCAATAAAATTCACACATCACAGCAAGACGCTATTTTCAAGGGCACTCTTTCACTAGTAATGGCGGACGAATCATGAATGTGGTCTTACGCCAGCATCGGTTATACATTGATGGTAATGATTTCATGTATGAAATGGCACACTTACTCTCGCAATATCGCTCACAGTAATCGCCACAGAATGCGACCGTGCACCTGCACCTTATTGTGTCTCTATCGAGGTATATTAATTTTTGGCCTTCAGGATGAAAAGCTTTTTTGTGTAACAACATAGCGAGCACCTAGCGGATAAGCTAGGTGGTAAAAACAACCTGTTTCCCCTCTAATACTGCACACCCCTTTTATTCGCCCCAGCGCTTAATTAAACTGGCCTAGAATGCTAATTAAACCGCGTCACCTGAGCGGCACGCGATTGGCCAGCAGCGCATGCGCGGGAAAATGTTTGCAGTAAGAACAGAGAAGCGTGGTTCTCGTTCAGTTCGATTCGCATTGCCGTACAGAACACTTCATCTTCAACTGTCAACAAAATGTTGATTCCCTCCCACCCTCCCAGTGTGTCTTTGATGTACATGTATTGTCTTTTATATAATATCTGCAATTTAGCACGGTCAATATCAGATCACTAAGGGGGTTTGAGCCCCCCCACTTTTGTATATAGCAAATTGCGGTAAATAATCTAGCTAGTAATATAGAAGGTGTGCAGTATGCACAGAGGTATCTTTTCCCTTGAATTATATATTGTAAATCTGTGACAGTTCGTATGCTGTAAATATGTATAACAGCATTCAAGGGTTTTTTAAGTCACTAACTAGCTAGAATGGAAAATTATTATATATATATATGTACAAATTGTAGTACATAGCATATGCGGTACATAGATCAGTAATCTTTATGTACCTGTCTGTGCACAGGATGCGAAATACACTGTATATATTGTCTGTGCACAGTGGCAATCCCTGTGAATTAATAAATTTGGATTGCCCATTACCAACCTATGAAATAGTTGGTGTAACTTTATACAAACAGAGAAAGGGCTGCATGAACAATTCTGTAACACATGTCATCATACATACACTGGGGGTGAGGGGGTACCGAGCGAAAGTAGCACACGAAATACAAGTGCCGCCGTTCTCGCACAAGCCCGGGCTGCAACTACCATTCCCTGCAGAGGAAGTACACGTCATATCAACTAACACCTTTACAAATTGCTCGCCGCTATAATCGTCTGAGTCATGCTTAGTCCAGTCAATCAACCTCAAACAAATTGCAATAGTAAGTTTTGAGGCATTTTTAGATTCTTTTGCATGTTTAAGTTACCAGAAAAAATTCCACCAAAATTTATTTGGTGGAACATTGTCATTTTCGCATATTGCCAAGTGACCGTATGTCTCACTGAAAGTTAGGGTGGTACACGTAATTCATGTTGTATAACTTAGTTTATGTGAGAATACTATAAAGATAATGTATATCTTTGGAAAGGCAATGCATTTAGCTGTGTAATGGTTCCTAGCAAGTGTAATTGCAATGGATATCAAGGTCAGAATCGTATTCTAAACACATTTGCAAATTATCGCAATTTACATGAACCCCGATTTTTGGCCTAGTCCAGTCAATCTATGGTTTAGCCTCAAACAAATTGTAATAGCAATCATTAGGGCGTTTTTAGTTAGCAATATATATCTGCACTATTAGATAAAAAGTCCACAGAAATTCACGTGGAGGAACATTTTCATTTCTGACGATAATGACAAGTGGTCGAAAGTCGCTGTCGGTCATTTTTGTCATAGTAAAATCTAGGGAAAGGACGTATTTAAGCTGAGTATTATATATTATGTACACCATTGGAAGTGGTATTGGTAGATTAATACAACGATATACATCAAGTTTAATTCCATTTAGTAATAACATGAAAATAATGTTCTAAACACAGTGAACCCCGAATTTTAGCCGCCACAGGAAGAAGTTTTCGATCAACCAAATTTTGCTTACATATTATAGTCATGAACCTATTTATTTCAACACAGTTTATGTCCTTATCTACTGTTTCTAAATAATAACACCGTTTTCATGAATATGTTAATATGCTTTGTATTTGGTTGATATTTTAACTCGGGTACTTATTCCAATATCAGTTATCTTCACCAAAACCATACGCTATAAAAAAATTGCAGTGAGGTGTGTGCGTACATCCTTATTATTGCTTAACATGACACTTTCAAACACTGCTGTCGTTGAGAGCTTCCACGGAGATGTTAGTTGCAATTTGACACACCACGCACACACAGAAGTACACCTAAATCCGGTTTTTTCCGCAACTACGTGTGTGTGTGTGTGTGTGTGTGTGTGTGTGTGTGTGTGTGTGTGTGTGTGTGTGTGTGTGTGTGTGTGTGTGTGTGTGTGTGTGTGTGTGTGTGTGTGTGTGTGTGTGTGTGTGTGTGTGTGTGTGTGTGTGTGTGTGTGTGTGTGTGTGTGTGTGTGTGTGTGTGTGTGTGTGTGTGTGTGTGTGTGTGTGTGTGTGTGTGTGTGTGTGTGTGTGTGTGTGTGTGTGTGTGTGTGTGTGTGTGTGTGTGTGTGTGTGTGTGTGTGTGTCCATATTAACGCATATCACCACGGAAAGTATTAAAGAACATTGTGAATATAATACTATATACGTGTATATTAATACTTGGGTTTGAACTTTCGGCACGAATAAGGCGAACGAGTATGTTTTTGATCGTGTTTCCTTTGTTTGGTTTTCTCCATTGGATCATAATTTGATGAGACCGCGTTGTGGCGGCACCCGTCCCGTTTATGTGTCCGATGTGTATACCTGGAAACATTATATTCGTACAATATCAATATAATGTACCTAAACCCGGTACGGTAGGAACATAGTATGATTTTCCTAACTTGAGATGTAATTACGGATATATGTTGCATAAGTATTAATCAATGAATTTATACCATATTGCTTATTCTTTATTCGGCTAAGTGTTATAAGAATGATACCGAAATTTAGCATAATATGTATATATACTTATATACATATATATATATATTTGTATTTGTTCCTAAAAGTAAACGAACTAGAACCTGTCTTGACTAGTATTCATTTAACTTACGACAACTGAATATGATAAGCAACGTCGTTATCGAGTAGGTGCGCGCTTCCATTGTGCGAGGCTTGTTTCACTGAATCAATTTATCGTCATAAACTAATTACGTCATACCAGTTCCGTTTGCAATGCTATGTGGGTTAAAGGAAATTCATAACTAAGGCCGATATCATGTTAAATTTGCGGACCTTCTTTCAAAGCGTATCATTTGATGAGTTTCATTTTCTTGCAAAAGCATTATGTCGAAACCAAACGCTACACGGTAAATAAACATGATGGTAAATCTGGAGGAAACAAGACATTCACAAGTGATAGGTTATTGCAATCATGAAATGTTAATTAATGAGAGTGGTAATGTTTGTTCAATCTTGACAGACTAAATTGTATTTCTCAACTATATTCAAATATTCGTGCGATTGATTGAATTACTTAAACTATTTTATAAAGTGAAGACAATTACTGTGTTATCACTATATGTATTGCCAGAGGAATAGCCGCGTAAAGAGCCGTTGTAGCAACAACAGTAACAATACCAGAATCAGCTCCAGAATCAACGACCAAGTGGAACGTTCATAGCTCCGTCGACTTGTCTTCCTTCCTTGACTCATCGTATCCTACACGCTACTGTTGCCGGTATACTACCCACGGAAACAGGCTATCAGCATGCAGCCACAGTACACCGGCGTTACGTTCGTAATTGGTGCATAACCTGAGTGACCATTAAATACATAGGCGTCGGAACATGATGAATATTCAGAGGGGTGAAGCTCACCAAAACCCCCCAACTGCAACCGCTCTAACGCTCAACAAAACTTCCAACTTCACTCGTCTTCAGGCTTTACAAATCCATCCAACCCCCCCCCCGAGATTCTCAAAAACCCTCCAACTACCCCCCCTTTGCTCAACAAAACCTCCAACTACACCCACGTCTTCAATATCCTCCAACAGCATCCCCTTGAGGCTATACGAAAACCTCTCAGTGCACCACCTAGAGTCAGTGAATACCTCCAACTCAGAGGAGGTTGGCAGGCTTCGCGCATGCGCGAAAATGAAGTCATATTAGTGATCAACCGTAAACCGGCGCCATTCAATCAATGCATGCGAACGAGTTGTCATCGCAGTTTTATCGTCTCTATACGACGGCCACCTCCGTCTTTGTACGCAATGGCAACGACGATTTACCAGATTTCCTTTTCTTATATTCTGTTCACCGCAACTGTGATAATCTTTCTCTTCCGTCGTGTCCATGTTTAGACGCGAACGCGTCTTTAGCGCACGTTTCATTCCTGGATGATTTGAAGGCTAGACGAATGATCTACGTCTTAGATACAGGTAATGTACTACGTATAATAGTTGTTTGGTTTGGTTTGGTTAATTATCATATAGCCTAGGCCAGTGGTTCTCAAACTGGGGATCACAGCCACCTGGGCCTGGGGGTCGTTTGGAAATTTCAGGGGTCTCTTCTGATGGTATTGGCTTTGTATAATTGGAGATCAGCTGATTGTACTTTTTGCCTAAGACATGATCAACCATGTTTTGGAGAAGAAAAGTGTTGAAAAACTGACATTTCTATTGCAAAGGATACTATCTTGAAGCTGAAAGGTGGGAGTATGGAAAGAGGATATCCCCTGGAAACAAATGCCCTCAATTTGCACCGTTTAAAGAACCTGTGACTGGACACGAACTCTGTTCATGATATATTTCTATTCTACACACAAGTCGATCAGCTGATATTGTGACAAGTACAAAGGCCGTCAGAGAGGAAATCTAGCTTTTACGGGTATCACAAACAAAATGAAGCTTCTCTCAACTTGGCCAGAACATGGTTGAGAATTACAACTGACCTGCCTCATTGATATGTTCGGCTGCTCAAATCTAAGAACTTTTAATTATAATGGAATTTTTTGAAAATAGATTTCTTTTTGAGAAATGCAAAACCATAATTCATAAAATTGGAGGCGCAAGATTTATTTGGGTATCTTTGTCATGCTGGAAACAATATTAGAACTCAGAGTTTGTAAGATAATTCTGTGAAACACTGAGTCAAACATATAGGCTAGTACTAAGTGGCCCATTCAGTGTCCCACTGACACCTACACCTGATGATAATGATACTGCTCAGACAGAGCTTCTGGGACTCCAGCAACATTCAGGTGCTATGGTGAATTTCCATCCTGAAACTGTAACAATAATGACACAAAGACTTTTGAGAACTACTGGTCTAGGTGTACAGTCTATCTACAACATAGTGTGTACAGAGTCAGGAATGGGTTTACATAATGGCTTCAACAACTACATGATTTATTCAACATACACATTTATTAGTACGCATAATGCATAAAGAAAAAAACATAATCGTAAATGAGAATGAAATAATACAGAACACATTTTCTTGTAAACTGTTGTACAATAGTTATGATAATTTGACAACACTCTTGGTTGTATTTAAAAAAAATAGACATGCCCTTATGATTTAATAGTAAGTGTTTTGGATGATGGCCACCACGTCTTACATCATCTAAATAATCATGGTGGCTGATTTATGTAATTACTACAGCCCTACACCTTGAATTATAATAACATCTAAAGCATGACTTGAAATAATCAAGCAGTACAGGCATATATAATAAAAAAGTGGTACCCAAAAATGTTCCATTTGTATATGGCATTATGTAAGTAAAGTTATAGAAAATAATATTGATGATGTTTCATTTTCTTTTGTACATTATATAATTTTTTTATTGTGCTCTATTGTATATTGTTTAAATATATATTATAATAATGCGTGTTAGTATAATGTTTAATATGTTGTTATATGGTTTAATCTATGTCAACAAAACAAGGCTTGTATTAATTCATCTATATATACAAGTAAATCTTCCTTCCACTGCTGACTGGTATCTAAGGCTTTCATTGTTTGCCTAATGCATAATACCACAAAATCATGATTCATTCCTATTCGGAGTAGAAATTGGTGGCAGCACATTGCAGTATGCTTTTCACATTAAATTAGCCCTGTCTGTCGGTAACAACACATTGCAATAGACGTATGACAGTATATTACCCCTGTCTGTTGGTGACAACACATTGCCGTGAACATATGACAGTACATTATCCCTGTCTGTTGTTGACAACATATTGCAGTGGACGTATGACAATAAATTATACCTGTCTGTTGGTGACAACACATTGCCATGGACTTATGACAGTACATTATCCCTGTCTGTTGGTGACAACACATTGCCGTGGACTTATGACAGTACATTATCCCTGTCTGTTGGTGACAACACATTGCCGTGGACATATGACAGTACAACGAGTACATTATCCCTGTCTGTTGTTGACAACACATTGCCGTGGACATATGACAGTACATTATCCCTGTCTGTTGTTGACAACACATTGCCGTGGACATATGACAGTACATTATCCCTGTCTGTTGGAGACAACACATTGCCGTGGACATATGACAGTACATTATCCCTGTCTGTTGGTGACAACATATTGCCGTGGACATATGACAGTACATTATCCCTGTCTGTTGGTGACAACACATTGCCGTGGACATATGACAGTACATTATCCCTGTCTGTTGGAGACAACACAATGCCGTGGACATATGACAGTACATTATCCCTGTCTATTGGTGACAACACATTGCCGTGGACATATGACAGTACATTTTCCCTGTCTGTTGGTGACAACACATTGCCGTGGACATATGACAGTACATTATCCCTGTCTATTGGTGACAACACATTGCCGTGGACATATGAGAGTACAACGAGTACACTATCCCTGTCTGCTGTTGACAACACATTGCAGTGGACATATGACAGTAAATTATCACTGTCAGTTGGTAACAAAACATTTTAGTAGGTGAATGACAATTACGATTGTCAATTGGTGACAACACATTGCAGTGACGTATGACAGTACATTATCCCTGTTTGTTGGTGACAACACATTGCAATAGACGTATGTCAGTACATTATCACTGTCAATGACCATTAACACAAAAATCAACAATGGTGTCCTTTTTGGTCTAGCAAATTATTTTTTTATTGCAGTGGAAAGAAGATGGCCAGATGATGGAAGCGCAACTGGTTGCAGCAATGGAGGTGATCCCATCTGCAGCAGGACCATGGGTAGCTGCTTCAACAAGTCTTCCATCGGATTTACATCCAATTCATGGAGCTCCTTTTCCTGACTCTAAGACTCGATGCAACTGTTTCGAGATATGCACAACCATATTGCTTGACTTTTCTGTTGGGTCGTCGAGTACATGTGAACCAGGTCCTAGTAACCTGTCCCATGATCATTCGGACAGAGATGATGAGTCCAATGTGGAGTGTGAGGGTGAGGAGGTAGATGTCCACAGTATAGTCGTTCGTGGTGCTGGCAGTTTTTTTGATCACTTTCAGCTGCTGCTCCAGAAAGTCTGTATGTTTGGCAAGAAAATGGGAGACCTTACGGTCTTTCTGGAACCAGAGCCAAAAAATGTAAATGACAAGAATGCTATTCTTATTAAAGCAGATATGCCTGGTGTCTATTGGCTATATACCAGTGCAGGATTTGCCTAGAGTGCACAAAGGGTATTTTAACAAAACACTTTGCTCCACACAAAAATTACAAAATGATTGCTCAATACCGACCTCAGCAGGAAAAGTCTTTGCTGACAGCTTGTATCTGCCATTTGAAAACTGGGAAATGGCCACCGAAAGATCTCTCTTTTACTTACAATCAAAAACTGAAGTGCTCATTCATTATGGCCAACATGTAATATTTCTACACCAGTAATTTTATTTAACAGATGCATTTTGGTAACATTTACGGAAAGAAATTTAGAAATTCACAAACTAGTATTAATAAAAATAGTACACAGTCAATTGACAAAAGGCACCACATACTTAAATATGTTATATATAGATGCTTGTTTACATTTTAACAAATATATAATAATAATAATTATTATTATTATTATTATTATAATTATAATAATAATATCAATAATAACAACAAAAATAAAATTTTATTTAATACTCAACTAATTCCATAACGAACAAAATTTAATTTTGAACACAATATGCACTATATTGATACATTACCCACTACCTCATTCCACTAAATCGATCATACAATAAAGTTTTTCTCATAATCAATGGTTGATAAATAACTTAATGAATTATAGATATGTATAGAAGCCGTCTGAGAAGTATCCAGATACATCATGAGTCTCTGTCGAGTAGTTATTTTTTTATTTCGAGTGTTCTTTCCAACGACAGTTCTGCTGTTTTTTCTTAGTTTCAATCTTGTCTCACATAAAAACTTTTGTGATCTAATTTCTTCCTCGCATAATTGCGTTCTATTTGCCAGGTATCGTTTCTCGCGTCTTTGTACTGCCCTAAGATCTTTACAGGCAAACATGTGCTATGCGTGCGGCCACTCCAAAACAATGGATACGAGTAACTAAATAACAACTGCGTAATTTGTCATCAGGAAAATCGATGTGTTTACATGTCGCGGCATCAGGTTGATACCAAGCGTATTGTCAGTAACACGCAGCGGTAAGAGCTCCGGACTCTCGACTGAGAGAATGCGGGTTCGAATCCTGTGCGGCGGTGTCGAACCTTGGGCAAGTTCGTTTACTCTACATTGCTTCAGTTCACTCAGCTGTATGAATGAATACCTGGCTATAGACAGTGGTGGATATTTGTGTACGAATAGTATTCGCACATTAATTGCAGCGTGGCTGAATGCTTCCCATAGAAGTCGAGATGGTGTTCGATTGAACAGGTCTGCCAGGGAGTAAAGCGCTCTGAGAAGTCCTGAGGACTGGATACTGCGCTATATAAGAAATTACCTTTACTTTACTTTTTATTTTACTATTTGTGCGTGAACATATAACAAGACGTAAAATTGCCAGTTTCTTTATACATCGATCACAATATTCAATATCAACGTGCAGACATACGGGCTTCTTTTGTTGCAGAAGTAGGTTAGATGTGCGCATGTGCGTATGTTGGCGGTGAGTGCTGTTGAAATACAAAGACGTCTCTGTTGGCCATTCCATAAAACATATTTAGACGTATGTTAGTAAGCGGTAATATTTGTTAGCCAATGCAATTCTGACAAATCGCCAATGTTATGTTTGTTTGGAAATCCTTTGAGATCCGCAGCGGAGTAAAACATGAGTACGTTCTGGCACCAACACTCTCGCATATTCTTTTCAATGATACTGCCATATGCCTTTAAACGTCCAGAGAGAAACACTAGAATTGGCGTACCTACACATTGGAATTGACGGGGAGCGGTTTACCCTTTTATTTTCGCTGATGATGCTGCGCTGGCAACTCACATCGATGAAGATATCCAGCAACTAATGGACAGACTCTCCCATACCTGCAACGAATTTGGATTGTCAATCAGCAGCAAAAAGATATTGTCGTGCCACCATCAGTCATCATTGACAATGTGACACTTGATTTCGTTGATAATTTCACTTTACTAGGCTCCGCAATCATGAGTAATTTGTGGCTAGATGCGGAAACTAACTAGCTGCAGCCGTCGTATCCAAACAGACCAGACTAGGAGAGGGTTAAAACAATAAAATTTTGACGGAACGTACCATACTACGTTTACACCAGACATGTGTCCTCGGGAACTGTGAAGCTAACACAAGACAACGGAAGAAACTGAATAGCTTTCACATTCACTGCCCCAGGCGCATCCTTGGCATCTTCTTACAGGACATGGTCACGAATACGGAGATCCTGGTGCGTGCTTCAGGGTTGACGTTCGTATTCAATGTAAGGTAAATTTGTCACTGGGACGCGTACTATTGGCCGTCCATATCTCCGATACCAAGACATTTACATGCGACGTGAAGATGGCGGGTATCGAAACAAACAGGCGCCGATAAACGTGGTCATTGGAGGCAGATCGGTAAAACTGGCACGAAAAGAGAAGATAAAAGAACAGTACAACTGGGTGAGAAGAGGGACCACCGAAAACAAAGATCTTCAAAATCTTGCACCTCCATCTCAGCCAATTGCCTATGTCTACGGTGCGATACTGACTGAGTTGCACCTTGCCCCGATTGCTGAAGTCAGCCCCGTCCGTACCACAATCCAAGAACTTGCTGTTAGTGTCGCCTGCCTTTGTAACAGCTATGTTTGCAATGTGAAATTTACTTACGTTTCGTGGGTAAATCATTCCAATAGCAACCACTGCTTAGGACTTGTTAAACGCAATTTGGCGTACAGTAGGCATTCAACATATTTTTTCAAATATTACGAACACTATAATAGAAAATAAGGAACACTCAAAGTCAATGGACAGCTCCACGCAACTGAGTGCACTTGCAGATCATCAATCGGACGAAGCGGCCGGTATTTATTTTTTTAAACCTAGTTGACGACGTCACATGTCAATCACGGTAGAGCGTGAGATCAGCAGATCAAAAAGCTACGCCGATTGTGCCTTGGCGTCGATCAATAATTTCCATAGTAGCTTTATCGATGTGTATCGTATCCTTTATCTGCCGCTATCGTCCTTCCTGCGTTTGGCAACGCCGCGAACATCAAAAGACTCACACCGTACGCTTATATTTGATGTTAAATACGTGTACAAGACATTTTTTAATTCCGCAATAAGTGGAAGCGATCCACAGTTATCACTCTCCTCTTTGTTTTGTTTTCTTTGCAAAGAGTTTTGTTTTCTTTCTTCTCGAGTCACTGACCAGACTTCTCTGCCACGCCAGAGTCGGACTTTTACGTCACGTCAGGAATAATGATATCTGAGGCGATTAGGTATTGTCAGACATTATTTTATTATTTTATTATTATTTGTGTTAAAATTTTTGTTTCTATTTTAATGTTCAGTATTGTATGTCTTAAAACCAGTGTTTAAGTTTTTCATATATTAAGGTACATTTAGTTTATTGCTTGTACAGCGCATAGATCCGCTGTGCGGGAATTAGCGCTTAAGAAATACTGTATTATTATTATTATTAAAATAATGCAGCAGGTCTAGATCTAAGCTTCACATGTGATCGAAGAAGCTCCTGTGTAAACGTAAGTTCCCGAGAACGGTGCCAGTTTGGGTGTGGCAGAATTGACTTCTACTATGGCGGAAACAGCCTTCACCAATGATGGCGTTATGTCTGTACCACCGGAAGCGGAGTGAAAGAGTGGTATTAATTATTTACATGTCAACAAAAACATCAATTTATTCACGTTCATTAAATATTCCTTCCACATACATCTAAGTAATCTAACTGCATAACAATATGACGCAAATATAATATACATTATCTTGGTTTAATGGTAACTATCACTTCCTATACCCGGATAACATAATGACATCATCTAAATACTATTAGTTAACTTGAAAGTATAAGGGCAAAGGTTACTTGGGCCACAGCTCTAGACGGTCATTTGTACACTAACCTCAAACGCTACTTCTCTTCGTCACGTCGTATTTTGAGCTAGTAAGAATCTTATGCTATGACAAAATTGATTTTAAGAAAGTAGTAAAAAAGAAGAGGTAACAAAATGCTAGAAGCTCTGTGAACTAACCGAAGACATTCGTGACTGATGACGTCCCTGCGACATAGGGAATAGCCAATGAAGACACACCTGCTAGAAGAGGCTTGTAGAAAAATTGCCAAAATAAATTATGTGGATGGTTTCATTTAAAAGATTGCACAAATTAGAAAGAAATATACAACATTGCTGTAAATTAATTTATATATCCGGAAAGGAACTTTGAGCAGAAATTTGCAATTAGAGTATAATACTAAACATTGCACAACAGGTTGTTGTTGTGTGTGTAGTGAAC
>OZ023214.1:49502074-49507074 GCA_963995525.1 Escarpia spicata
CCGGCGTCAACCACGTCACCATAACCAACCCACTGCGATACGGTTGTTCGAGGCGGTGAACGATGAAAGCCCAGGAACAGAGAACATCGCTAAGCCATCGCCAAATAGAAAGTATTGCTATGCCATTCCTACGGGTGGTTAGTATTGGAAGGACGTTCACTGAGTGAGTTGTCCCTCACCCCCGGTTGCGGAAACCAGCGGAAATTGCTGTTAGTGTCGCCTGCCTCTGTAACAGATGTGTTTACAATTTGAAAGTTTGTATAGGGCCGCGATGTTTCATGGGCGAAACATTTCAATAGCAATTACTGCTTATAGTTTGTTAAACGCAATTTGGCGGACAGTAGACATTCAACATATCTATTCTATTATCACGAACACTATAATTCAAAATGAGGAGCATACAACGTCAATGGACAGCTCCACGCAACTGAGTGTGTTAACAGATCATCAGTCGACAGAAGCGGTCATTATTAATAAAAAAAACTAGTTGAAGACGCCACCTGTCAGTCACGGTGGTGCGGGAGATTAGCAGATCAAAAGCTAAGCCGAATGCGCGTCAATCAACGTTTCGCATAACTGTTAGCGTTGTCGTCCATCTACCGCCATTGTTCATCCAGCGTTTGGCATCGCGACGAACATCACAAGAGTCACAACTTACGCATATATTTAATATTAAATAAGAATGCAAAATAATTCTAATTTTGCAGAAGATACCATTAATTATTGGTTTATATGTTGAATTGTTGCCACTTATGTAAATATCACATTGCCATGAGTAACAACATTACAGAATACCGAAGGTGCACGTGTATTACAATAAGAGGATGCGATCCACAGTTATTGATCTCCTCTTTATTCATGTAGACCTATGTGAGACTGGCCTCAATATATGTGAGACTGGCCTCAATATATGTGAGACTGGTCTCAATATATGTGAGACTGGCCTCAATATATATGAGACTGGCCTCAATATATGTGAGACTGGCCTCAATATATGTGAGACTGGCCTCAATATATGTGAGACTGGTCTCAATATATGTGAGACTGGCCTCAATATATGTGAGACTGGCCTCAATATATGTGAGACTGGCCTCAATATATGTGAGACTGGCCTCAATATATGTGAGACTGGTCTCAATATATGTGAGACTGGCCTCAAAATATGTGAGACTGGCCTCAAAATATGTGAGACTGGCCTCAATATATATGAGACTGGCCTCAATATATGTGAGACTGGTCTCAATATATGTGAGACTGACCTCAAAATATGTGAGACTGGCCTCAATATATATGAGACTGGCCTCAATATATGTGAGACTGACCTCAAAATATGTGAGACTGGCCTCAATATATATGAGACTGGCCTCAATATATGTGAGACTGGTCTCAATATATGTGAGACTGGCCTCAATATATGTGAGACTGGTCTCAATATATGTGAAACTGGTCTCAATATATGTGAGACTGGTCTCAATATATGTGAGACTGGTCTCAATATATGTGAGACTGGCCTCAATATATGTGAGACTGATCTCAATATATGTGAGACTGGCCTCAATATATGTGAGACTGGCCTCAATATATGTGAGACTGGCCTCAATATATGTGAGACTGGTCTCAATATTTGTGAGACTGGCCTCAATATATGTGAGACTGGTCTCAATATATGTGAGACTGTCCTCAATATATGTGAGACTGTCCTCAATATATGTGAGACTGGCCTCAATATACGTGAGACTGGCCTCAATATACGTGAGACTGGCCTCAATATATGTGAGACTGGTCTCAATATATGTGAGACTGGCCTCAATATATGTGAGACTGGCCTCAATATATGTGAGACTGGTCTCAATATATGTGAGACTGGCCTCAATATAGGTGAGACTGGCCTCAATATATGTGAGACTGGCCTCAATATATGTGAGACTGGTCTCAATATATGTGAGACTGGTCTCAATATATGTGAGACTGGTCTCAATATATGTGAGACTGGTCTCAATATATGTGAGACTGGCCTCAATATATGTGAGACTGGCCTCAATATATGTGAGACTGGCCTCAATATATGTGAGACTGGCCTCAATATATGTGAGACTGGTCTCAATATATGTGAGACTGGTCTCAATATATGTGAGACTGGTCTCAATATATGTGAGACTGGCCTCAATATATGTGAGACTGGCCTCAATATATGTGAGACTGGCCTCAATATATGTGAGACTGGCCTCAATATATGTGAGACTGGCCTCAATATATGTGAGACTGGTCTCAATATATGTGAGACTGGCCTCAATATATGTGAGACTGGCCTCAATATATGTGAGACTGGTCTCAATATATGTGAGACTGGCCTCAATATATGTGAGACTGGTCTCAATATATGTGAGACTGGCCTCAATATATGTGAGACTGGTCTCAATATATGTGAGACTGGCCTCAATATATGTGAGACTGGTCTCAATATATGTGAGACTGGCCTCAATATATGTGAGACTGGCCTCAATATATGTGAGACTGGCCTCAATATATGTGAGACTGGTCTCAATATATGTGAGACTGGCCTCAATATATGTGAGACTGGTCTCAATATATGTGAGACTGGCCTCAATATAGGTGAGACTGGCCTCAATATATGTGAGACTGGCCTCAATATATGTGAGACTGGTCTCAATATATGTGAGACTGGTCTCAATATATGTGAGACTGGTCTCAATATATGTGAGACTGGTCTCAATATATGTGAGACTGGCCTCAATATATGTGAGACTGGCCTCAATATATGTGAGACTGGCCTCAATATATGTGAGACTGGCCTCAATATATGTGAGACTGGTCTCAATATATGTGAGACTGGTCTCAATATATGTGAGACTGGTCTCAATATATGTGAGACTGGCCTCAATATATGTGAGACTGGCCTGAATATATGTGAGACTGGCCTCAATATATGTGAGACTGGCCTCAATATATGTGAGACTGGCCTCAATATATGTGAGACTGGTCTCAATATATGTGAGACTAGCCTCAATATATGTGAGACTGGCCTCAATATATGTGAGACTGGTCTCAATATATGTGAGACTGGCCTCAATATATGTGAGACTGGTCTCAATATATGTGAGACTGGCCTCAATATATGTGAGACTGGTCTCAATATATGTGAGACTGGCCTCAATATATGTGAGACTGGTCTCAATATATGTGAGACTGGCCTCAATATATGTGAGACTGGCCTCAATATATGTGAGACTGGCCTCAATATATGTGAGACTGGTCTCAATATATGTGAGACTGGTCTCAATATATGTGAGACTGGTCTCAATATATGTGAGACTGGCCTCAATATATGTGAGACTGGCCTGAATATATGTGAGACTGGCCTCAATATATGTGAGACTGGCCTCAATATATGTGAGACTGGCCTCAATATATGTGAGACTGGCCTCAATATATGTGAGACTGGTCTCAATATATGTGAGACTAGCCTCAATATATGTGAGACTGGCCTCAATATATGTGAGACTGGTCTCAATATATGTGAGACTGGCCTCAATATATGTGAGACTGGTCTCAATATATGTGACACTGGCCTCAATATATGTGAGACTGGCCTCAATATATGTGAGACTGGCCTCAATATATGTGAGACTGGCCTCAATATATGTGAGACTGGTCTCAATATATGTGAGACTGTCCTCAATATATGTGAGACTGTCCTCAATATATGTGAGACTGTCCTCAATATATGTGAGACTGGCCTCAATATATGTGAGACTGGCCTCAATATATGTGAGACTGGTCTCAATATATGTGAGACTGGCCTCAATATACGTGAGACTGGCCTCAATATATGTGAGACTGGCCTCAATATATCTGAGTGTTGTTTTATTTCTCCTAGAGTCACTGACCATACCTCACTGCCATCTCCCTCATGAGTCTCCCTTCCTCCCTCAAACTCGCTCTCCTGCTCCACTCCCTGCCTAGTCCCGCCTATTTACTCCACATACAACCCTCCCATTTCAATACTGGTCTTCCTCGTCTCGTCCTACCTTTCACACGGTGGAAATAAGCCTTCTTCACTGGCTGTTCCCTTCCCATTCTTCAACATCCTCAGCCTCATTTCATCGACTCCTCATCAATTTCTTCTTGAGACTCTCCGTTTTAAGACCGAGCTCTTCTGCCGAGTTGACGACATTCTACTTCTTCACACCACTGTGGATAACGGTTCTTTAAGGAGAAACTGTTACAACTTACTAGGTTGCGTTAATACGTGTAAGAGAAGATAAGTGAGTTATTCGCAAAAGGAGTTATTCTCAAAAGCATATGGAGATGAAACTCGAAGCATTCTGGATAATCCAAAGGACTAAACAGGTTGCGTCCTTTCACTAAAACCGATCTCATTCGTGTAATCATCAACATATTGTGTTTATTTGTTCATTGCAGAACACGTGTTTCGTCCTGTTGTTGGTGGCATTGTCCCTGCACGGCATCAGTGGTAAGTGTAGGACATACAATGAGGTACTGGTACGTCGTTTGGCTCGCTTTCGGTTGCGGTATGTCTTACTCGCGGCTTTATTTAATTGCATTTAATTTATTTAACATAAGTACAACGTTTAAGGTGTAAATATGCACATTTGTAAGCTAATCCACCGTAAACAGTGGAACAATTAAAAATATAGTTAAGCATTTAACAATAAAAAATGATGAAGGGAAATGAAAGAAGTTATAAACTTATAAATAGCATTCCCCATACTACACAAGTGCACTGGTACAATACATAACTTAAAATTAAGCTAGATTTAAACTAACTGAAGCTAATGAACATCAATATTTGGCCAGAAAAACTGTTTACTACATGCAGTGCAATTTCGTACGGTTTCAATTCCCTTTCGAGAGGAACTCGTTCGGATGCTGAAACGTTTTTCATAAAATATTATACAATATTTATCCACAATCAAAACAAAGCACATTCTAAAGTTACGAAAACAAAACCGTGTCAG
>OZ023214.1:49512074-49522074 GCA_963995525.1 Escarpia spicata
TGCGCTCGTCACCTGACGTGCGTGAGCGGTAAATGCGCGTGTGTCGCTGGGATGAAGGAATTCACGAGAAGAGCCCGGAGCGACGGGGTAGAACAGTCCATGCAAATGTGCATCAACGAGAAGGGTACTTCAGCTTAGTTGAAATTATTTACACACATATTATGTATTGTATTTAATTGTCAAAGAAGCCTTTGTTGCTCGTGTTATTTGTATGGCGGTAATGATAACATGGTACATTTGCTGTTACTCGGACATGCTGACTGAATGGGATAGGTACTGGTTATGTAATAATAATAATAATTATTATTATTATTATTTAGAAACTTACCTTTATAGCTTTGCTTATCCACCGTAGTTCCGTGGCGTATCTATCCACCTGATGACAACTCGAATACTGCTTACTGAGTTTGAAATCGACCAACCCGGCCTTTTGTCTAGATGCGCATCTGAGCTTTCCAAAGATTTAAACGCAAAATAAGATGCCTTGTTGTTATTTTTATTATTATTATTATTGTTGTTGTTGTTATCATCATCGTCACATTTACAGCAACAACTGACGTGGCTCAGATGGGCGAATGTAACATGAACTTCATCGACACGACGACGAAGATCTGCGGCGACTACCTGGTGTGCGGAGTGTGCCGGGACTGGGCGAACGAGTGGAGTAACAATACCAAGTGTATCTCCGGTCAGTCTCTGGGTCAATCACGAGGAAAGGGACAGACTGGTGTCGCCAATGTTTGTGTCAGCACCGCAACGGACTAATCAGAGCCCCATTTACACCAATACAACATATCATAATCGTCATTCATCTCATCACTACCGCAACGTCAACCATCCACACCGTACGCTACTCACAGTGATTTAATGTACAGTGACCTAACTAACCATATTTTGGATAATTTTGGAGAAAGAACTAAAACATTATTTTTGTTTGTCTTTGGCGGGCAGTGATCACGTGACAGGCTTCTTGTAACTCGCTGCAGTATCCCTAGATGGGGCTCTGACTGGTCCGTTGCGATATTGACACAAACACTGGCGACAGAGCAGAAACGTGAAATATAAATGTCTTCAAGAAAAAAACATTAATGAGCAGATGGACATTGTAGTAAAGTAATATAAGAAGATGTATGCTATCGAATATTGAAAATGAAATACGTACAAAATAATTCCTTCAAGTTACGGTACTGACTTGGCCAATCTTAAGGCACCCTCATCCACCTATATAACGGGTAAACAATAAAGACATTCGATATTTTTGCCATTGCATTTCACAAATCTTCTGTGTGTATTAGCTTGGATATCTAAGACAAAGATATTTTGCAAACAAAAAACATTGGCGACATCAATTTCTTCCTTTACTTGTGAGGTACCCCTCAATCGTATTAGTGTGCGGGGCGCAGTAGTATAGTAGTTGAAACACCAGACTCTCAGTACAGAGGATACGCGACGTAAAATCGGGTTGCCAAACCATTTCAAGTGAGTCGCCAAGAGTTTCCAGCGACTCCGAAATTGTCGTTATTATTCTGCTTTCCCGTACCACATGCATGCGAGACGAATTATTTATTCTGTTGCATGAATTTTTAAAGTCGCACTTCGATTTTGTTTTTATCGAAGCCACTACAGTACATTTTCACAGACAAATATTGCATTAACCAGCATGTCCAGCGACTCTATAATAGTATATATTGGAATGTCTGCCTCCTTGTTATAACTAGTATGAAATGCTTTAGCATGGGTCTAATATTCTTCAAACGTTGTCGAAATCGTATAATCTTCCCGATTTAATCCGCCATAGTTGCTTTCTATTTGAAAATGGTGTCCTTTTCCCACATCGATAAGCCCATGAGCGGCGCTGACTTGGTGGCGCCCCCTGTTACCTCAGCAAGTACATTTATTAAATGCTCTCTTTTGCCTGTTTCTTTCATCATTATTTGTTTTCATCATTTATCACAAGTTAACATCTTGAAGGCATGGGTCGCCAACAAGTCTCACGACTGGAATTTAGGTCGCGACAAAAAAGGTTAAGAACCAGAAGCACCAGAACCAAACGCTGTGTCGTAATGTGCGCCGAGTTTGCAGTCAATGTATTGTAAAAAAAAATAACTCTCCTTTGTCTTATATTGTTTTGAGTGTTATACTTCAGTTTGTAAAGGTTTGTCTCAGCTGAACCTTTGCAAAGAAGGTTTTCATTCATATGGCTGCTTCTGTTTATGTAACTTACGTTGTTTAATTACTGCATCCACAAACAATTTTTACAAAAGCAAAAGTAAATAGCATCGGTAAAGTAGTACAATTTCCGTCAAATGGTCACGTACGCTTTACGTACGTGTCGACGGTGCAGGTGTATGTTATTAATAATAATAATAATAATAAAAATTTAACTTCTATTGCGCCTAAATCCTTGGAAACCAAGGTCAGAGGCGAATCAAAACAAAACGATTGGTTAATCTCAAAATCCATAAGCAATATTCCAGTTGTTAACAGATGAGCCAAGGCGCTAGGGAGCTATGGTGAATAAACAAGGTTGTAAAGAAAAAAAATTAAATGACGACGGAATTTTGTAATATTTTCAACCGATTTAACACTAAGAGGGAGCATATTCCAAAGAGTTGGTGCAGCAACAGAAAAAGCCCTAGTTCCAATGTTAGTGTTGACTCTAGGAACAAAAAGTAGGTCAGAACTAGATGATCGAAGCTGGATAGGTTTTCTTACAGGAGTAGGCAATGAATGCAAATAAGATGGTTGCTTACTAGACAGTGCCTGGTATGTAATGGTACAGATCTTAAATAGTATACGATACGGTACAGGAAGCCAATGGAAATACTTCAAAAGTGGTACAGAACGTGAAAAAACGAGGAGATCTTGTGACTATTCTTGCTAGACAATTTTGGACGCGCTAAAGTTTTGTGATATCCTTCTAGCAATAGTATAAAGGATGGAATTGCAATAGTCACGTTTGCTGCTAACAAGCGCTGTTGCAACAGTTTTAGCAACAGAAAATGACATATACCGGCGAATACGGCGAAGATCACGAATATGATAAAAACAGCAGCGACATGTTTGAGATATGTGTTGTAGGAAATTGAAGTTACTATCAAAGATCACTCCTAAATTCCGCACCGAGGTTGCTGGCGTGATATACTGATTCAAAATACGCGTAGGGAGAAAACATCCAGTTTACTACATTGCTGCTACATTAGCTGCATTGGAGTACCAATAAGGATCAATTCAGTTTACTACATTGCTGCTACATTAGCTGCATTGGAGTACCAATAAGGATCAATTCAGTTTACTACATTGCTGCTACATTAGCTGCATTCGAGTACCAATAAGGATCAATTCAGTTTTATTTGTGTTTAATTTCAACTTGCTGTCAGTCATCCAGTGGAAGATATCTTGAAGGCAATCACTAAGTTGGTTAATGGAGCGATTTGTATCCGGGGTAGCCAACGAAATGTAGATGTGAGTATCATCAGCATAAAGATGATGATCCAAGTTATGTCTTTGTATAATAGAGCTTAGTGTCGTGGTGTAAAGAGTAAAGAGCAAAGGCCCAAGAACAGAACCTTGGGGAACACCAAATAAAGCCGGCAGTGCAGCTGAAAAGCAGTTCCCAATCTTTATAGTTTGGTATCTATCAGTTAGATACGAAGAAAACCAGCTTAGAGCTGTGCCAAATATGCCGTACCACTTTAATAAGCGTTCAATGAGAATGCTGTGATCAATCGTGTCAAAAACAGCAGAGAGATCTAGTAATATCGGTGACGGTTTCCCTGAAATATCGGTATGCCTATAGCCACAGGCCTACTGTGGTAACAGGATGCCTGCCATGCCAGGCCGCGAAGGTAGAATGCAAATAACTTAATTTTTTCCTAACGTTTCCATTTATTTAAGAGATAGTGCGATTTCTGCAAACACATTAATCCAAACGAGAGTCGACCGAATGCACAACGTACTCCGATATAGAGCATGGCACTATAATAAAGTGGCTTTATAATAAACTATAGTGGCGCCACATGGTGAGCCGAAAACGAGTCAATTTAAATAATGGTGGCGCCATCTGCCTTATAATAAAAAGAATGCATCGATATTCCCGCCATTGTTCTAATTCTAGTTGTTTCCATAGACGCGGGAACGGGTGGGCATGGGGGACAGCTGCTCCCGTTGGAATTTCTCTGGGGGGGCAGACATATGGTTCTGCCGCCCCCCCCCCATTAAATGTGAGCGTGAATGTTTGTTTTTGCGGCGAGCTTCAATGGCGGGTGGAAATGTAAATTTTATCAGGCGATTAATGTGTATTTTTGTCGACTGCGAAAGGTGTGTGCAATTGAAGGGTAGACATCATGCTTTCTGCCCCGCCCCCCAGTAATAGGCGGCGTGGTGGCGAATTTGTTTTCTAAAGTTTCACTGTAAATCACTGACAATCACCCCGAGAATTTCTCTTATCAGACACTCGATCACCTTCGTGAACTTGTCAAGACGGTGTTTAGTAGGATACACATGATCCGAATATTACCCCGTGAGATGGCATCACTAGTATATCCATAAATAATAGTGACACGTGTATTGCCGCTTTATAATGTAGGAAACATTACAAGTAAAGTTCGTCAGCAATGTTCTGGATGCAGGTAATCTATTTATCTTAGAAAGAAGGTAAGAGGACAAAATTTAAATGTTGTTTTATTTAATTTGTGACCGGTTTAAAGTTAAGTAAAATTGTGAATAGTTTATAATCCATCATAAATATATATATATATATATATATATATATATATGTATATATATATATATATACATATATATATCACGAGTGAGCCCGAAATGTGAGCGGCGACAAAGTGACGTTATCTCACGGCGCCCATGTAATATAGACTATGCCGCGTTTGTTTCAGGCGTCGCGGAACTGTCAACAAGCAAGATGGCGCTGGTCTCTCTGCTGATTGTGTCGCTTGTTGCACAACTCCACTAGAGACGTTTCAACGTCTTGACGTGACTGTCAGGGAGACTAGAGGAGCCGGTGGCAGTCCCAGAAAGCAATAGGTTGTAGGTGAGGCCAGATGTGCTGATTGTACAAATAGTTTGTTGCTGTTAGACCAGTTAGATTTGTACGCAGACGGAGAGTCTATTGTGCTAGTTTGCATTGTTTCCTGCTGCGCATTCAAGGATCCTTTCCTAACCTTACCATACGGACTATTTGAGATTCTAGGAACCTCGTCGTAACGCAAACACTTTTAGTTGTTATAACTTTTGATCATTACAGGAAAGTAAATGTAATTGCTTGTTCACGTGACATGTCTATATACGTGTGGTAGATGTTTGGCGTCTCTAGATCGCCACTTTCGTGCGATTAGACATTATGCGTAGATGAACTTTCCATTGTGTGTACTTCGCCTGTATCAGTTTAGTAACAGTGTTTTTTTAATGTTGTTTCTTATAATATAATTCATATATATGTAATTTTAACACTTAATGCTACTTTAAAAAAACACTGACAACGAGGTAATGTCAATGCAACTGATTCAATGACAGGTTAAATGTTCTACATTCACAACCTTAACACGTTTGGACACCGTACTCCGCAATACCACTGCATTGTCCGGTGTACGTACGCAATACCACTGCATTGTCCGGTGTACGTACGCAATACCACTGCATTGTCCGGTGTACGTACGCAATACCACTGCATTGTCCGGTGTACGTACGCAATACCACTGCATTGTCCGGTGTACGTACGCGATACCACTGCATTGTCCGGTGTACGTACGCAATACCATTGCATTGTCCGGTGTACGTACGCAAGACCGCTGCATTGTCCGGTGTACGTACGCAATACCACTGCATTGTCCGGTGTACGTACGCAATACCACTGCATTGTCCGGTGTACGTACGCAATACCACTGCATTGTCCGGTGTACGTACGCAGTACCACTGCATTGTCCGGTGTACGTACGTAATACCACTGCATTGTCCGGTGTACGTACGCAATACCACTGCATTGTCCGGTGTACGTACGCAATACCACTGCATTGTCCGGTGTACGTACGCAAGACCGCTGCATTGTCCGGTGTACGTACGCAATACCACTGCATTGTCCGGTGTACGTACGCAATACCACTGCATTGTCCGGTGTACGTACGCAATACCACTGCATTGTCCGGTGTACGTACGCAATACCACTGCATTGTCCGGTGTACGTACGCAATACCACTGCATTGTCCGGTGTACGTACGCAATACCACTGCATTGTCCGGTGTACGTACGCGATACCACTGCATTGTCCGGTGTACGTACGCGATACCACTGCATTGTCCGGTGTACGTACGCAATACCATTGCATTGTCCGGTGTACGTACGCAAGACCGCTGCATTGTCCGGTGTACGTACGCAATACCACTGCATTGTCCGGTGTACGTACGCAATACCATTGCATTGTCCGGTGTACGTACGCAATACCACTGCATTGTCCGGTGTACGTACGCAATGCCACTGCATTGTCCGGTGTACGTACGCAATACCACTGCATTGTCCGGTGTACGTACGCGATACCACTGCATTATCCGGTGTACGTACGCAATACCATTGCATTGTCCGGTGTACGTACGCAAGACCGCTGCATTGTCCGGTGTACGTACGCAATACCACTGCATTGTCCGGTGTACGTACGCAATACCACTGCATTATCCGGTGTACGTACGCAATACCACTGCATTGTCCGGTGTACGTACGCAATACATCGAAACACATTATGATATTGAATGACTGTATGATGCTGCTTTACCGGCGGAAATGAATACGTGTTTTCTAATGTCAGTTTATGAATCAATGTGTTTGCATAGCGTGTATTGTATTGTATCACGCCGTTTAAGGTATACTATGTTACTATCAGAGTACCAATAAACGTCATACAAAGAGCATAAGACTTCGAACGTCAATAGCCTTGATCCATCTGTTGACAACTGGAATACTGCTTACGATTTTGAGATTGAATACCCAGAAATGAATAACATGATTTGTTATTGCCAGTCGGTTAATGTGCGACGTATTGCGTATGTCTGCACTCAATGAGTTTTAAAACACAAACTGTTGTTTCTATTTAGAAGGCAGGAAAGCAATTCGGGCTATAATGTAAGTGCAAAGATTGAAGACGGTTTAATTTAAGTGTATGCTGTCATACTTTTACACAGCCACGGGAAATGCATTACGTCGGCAGTCACTGCAAATGTTGCATATAATAGCCAAACATAACTTCTTATCTAATTACAAAACAAAAACTATTTAGGACCTAACGGGAAAATAGTCGCGACATTGATATAAAATATAGTTTTATCAACCCGAACAGTGTCTCAGTAGTTTTGCTCAGTATTGTATCATTTAATTAGTAAATATGGGCACATTAAAAAAAAGCATAGACCATCGTTGTGTGTAAATACTCGTTTAAATGTTGTCTTTATTTGAGAAAAAGGTCCACAACAACGTAAACAAAATTATGTTGCTTTCGTCAAATAACATAACAATGGTGGCGCCACCTACCGATTATCGTGTTGTTATTTGTTTTTCATCATTATTTGCAATTATTGTTCCAGTTAACAGGGATCACAAAGACGATGTTCATAGAAACTCGCTTGTCTTTTTGTGGTTGTATGCGCAATATGATGACCAATCAGGTGAACAAATCTGCAATAGTATTAATGGTGAAAGAGTCGTCAAAACATCGACTAACTACACGTAGTAACAGTGAACGAACAGTGCGAGCTGTTAGCCGCTAGGTGGCGTTCGTTGTTTATTACCGTGAGTATAATTTTATTTACACACATGTGCAATAATACTCCAATGCACGGGTGCAATTATGATTACACAGTTGCTCTCGTTCGATTACAAGATTTAACAAGATTTAACAAGATTGCCATCCAGAAAATTACTCTGGATGGCAGTTGGACAAGGAAGCCTTTTGGCTTATCGAGAGTCCAATACTTTTTATCTACATGTATCCCGCCTTTTTAAGGTGTGTGTCGATTTTATTTTTAAACATATTCACACTACTAGCACCAACACAATCAGGAGATAATCTGTTCCATTCATTTACAGTCCTTTGTGAGAATGAGAACTTTCTTATATCTAATCTACACTGCTCCTTTACTAATGTAGCTTCATGTCCTCTGGTCCTTCTATCTTTCTTAACTGAGAAAAAAATGTTTCTATCAATATTTTCATAACCATTCAATATTTTAAACACTTCTATGTGATCTCCTCTCAATCTCCTGGTCTCTAATGTTGTTAAACCACATTCTTTTAGGCGTATTTCGTAACTAAGATCCCTCAGATTTGGTATCATTTTAGTCGCTCTCCTCTGTACTCTTTCTAGCATATCTATGTCCTTCTTGCGATATGGCCTCCATGCTTGTATACAATATTCTAAATGAGGCCTCACTATTGTTTTGTACAGCGGTACTATTAATTCTTTTTTCTTATACGCTATATTTCGCCTAAATAATCCAAGGATTTGATTTCCCTTTGACGCTGCAATTCCGCACTGCTCTGAAACCTTCATATCAGCACTAATGGTTAACCCTAAGTCCTTTTCTTTTACAGTAGTACTTAGAACAGTACCCCCCATTTTATATTTTACCTCTTCATTCCCATGACCTGTGTGGAGGCATTTACATTTCCCAAAATTGAACAGCATTTGCCACTTTTCAGACCATTTGATCAACCTATCAAGATCATCTTGTAAATGCTGTTTGTCTCCATCACTTTTAATCCTTCTAAACACTTTTGTATCATCCGCAAATTTTAACACCTTGCTTGTTATATCATCGTCCAAATCGTTGATATATATTAAGAATAATATAGGTCCTAGTACTGATCCCTGTGGTACCCCACTCAATACCGATTTCCAGTTTGAAGCCTCCCCATCAACTACTACACGTTGTCTTCTGTCATTCAGCCATTTTTCTATCCAGTTTATTATACCATTTCCTATGCCATGGGCCTTTAGCTTAAGGAGTAATCTTTGATGTGGTACTTTGTCGAAAGCTTTTTGAAAATCTAAATAGATGATATCTACTGGTGATCCCTCATCTACCCACCTACGGCAGTGATATCTTTATACCATGGCTCGGTCCTCCCGTTCAAAAGTACGAGTGCGACGACTATGAAACTGTTGTTCCCTTCATCCTGTCCACAACAACAGACACACATGTCAAATGCTTTAAATCCGACTACGATTGTACAGAGTATTGTCAACAACTTTGAACTTGATAATATCATTAGACTTGCGAAATAATATAAATTGTATCGAAATGCGTGCAGCTAGATTTGGACGGGCGATGACGGCGTGGAACAAATAATTGGACGTGACGTGAGTGCAGACGATGCATTACTGTGAGTATAGTATGTGCACTGTGATGAGCGCAGTGTGTGCACTGTGATGAGCGCAGTGTGTGCACTATGATTAGCGCAGTGGGTGCACTGTGAATGTAGGGTATGCATTACTACAACTACAAGGTATGCACTCACATAGTACGTACTACGCACTATACTATGAGTACAGACTACATAGCGTGGACGATTATGACAGACTCTGCACCGGATATAATGAGTACAATGTGTGCGGTTTTTGGTTGCCGGGAAAAAAATCCTCACTATTTGATAGACCATACGGTAACTTACAGTCTACACTGTGTATACATAACGTACAGTCTACACTGTGTATGCATAACGTACAGTCTACACTGTGTATGCATAACGTGCCTACTGCCACTACTAGTAAATAGCAAGTAATAAAAGCTTTGTTTTATGATGGTGACCGAGCGATATGACGACTTTAAACGGGCCATTACTCAGACATGCGCACGCTCCTACACCCACACTTACATAGCTTTTGATAAGATAGTTATATAATTCACGATAATACATTAGAAATAATAATACTAAGAAGAAGAAGAATGGAATTACTTCTTTAACGCCAATATCCTCGGAAAATCCGAGCTCAGTGGCG
>OZ023214.1:49524574-49540877 GCA_963995525.1 Escarpia spicata
TGTATATAATAATTCCATCATATAATAGTTATGTGCGTGTATACACATAAACACTTGTTATAAAGTTGTCTGCGCCACTTATACCGGTACAATTCGCATCGTTGCAATTTGTAACGGTACAACTTGTATCGTTGCAACTTGTATCGGTACAACTTGTATCGTTGCAACTTGTACCGGTACAACTCGCATCGTTGCAATTTGTACCGGTACAACTTGTATCGTTGCAACTTGTATCGGTACAACTCGCATCGTTGCAATTTGTAACGGTACAACTTGTATCGTTGCAACTTGTAACGGTACAACTTGTATCGTTGCAACTTGTACCGGTATCGTTGCAACTTGTACCGGTATCGTTGCAACTTGTACCGGTAGCCAATTGGGTTTACTATGCAAACTTACATTGTGCAAAACAGTGCATACGTGCTTAACTGAAAAATGCGGAAAACGCTTCTATTTTATTAAATTTTTTTCATATTATGCAAACTAATAAGCCTAGAAAATCCACGAACAAACGCGCTAAAGTAAAGATCTGAATGTCATAGTACGCACGATTCCTTAGCTCCGCTCACTTGCATCGGTAGGACCAACAAATAGCAAACGTTTTTACACAAACAATTCGTCGAACGTTGTACCGATTCAAGAAATTTGCACCATCTCTCCGACGTGGTGCAAAAATTTAGTTCTGTCGATTATTGTAAAATGTAACGTTACAAGTTGCTTTTGCGTGCCTGGATACATATTTGTACCAAAACCTCTTGTATCAGTATATGCATCGCCTGTGTATAGAGAGCTTTTGTATAAACTCACTTGTGCAGTGTTTAATGCAGGAGACATTATATAAATACATAAATATGTGCTGAGTATAGAGACAACTTTCAACAAATATATTGAGCTTTCCATTGAATAAACAATTGAAATGCTAAACTTGAATAAAACGCAAGGATAGTGTGCCAACTGTCTACTGCGTGCGGAGAAAGTAAATAATAACACACGACGCTATGGACCGAAGCAGGTCAAGCATAGAAGCCATTATACATGTGCTCTCTACTGTCACATGTCTATAGCAACCACGAGAGCATCAATCTACTCCAACGCGTGGTAAAATCGGTCACCTGAGTACCGGTCTACTCCAAATGGCGGCTAAGCTAGTTCGCCGAGTACCAGTCTACTCCAGTTGACGGCAAAGCTAGCCAGTCGAGTACCGGTGTACTCCAAATATTCCTAAATGTTAAGTTTATTAACAATTCATTAAAATATTAATGTTCTGGTTAAAAAAAGCTACGCTGTCTTGTCCTGCCCGTCCGCCTATGTTAGTCCTTCTCTGGTTTAGCCAGTGCTGGATTCAGAACTTCTGTTCAGAACTTCTGGTCACTGTTCACAGTGCTATTCAAAACCAAGTTATAACCCTAACCCTGTTCCCGCACCTATTTGTATCAATCATCCTTCCGTGTACTCACGTACATTGCCATAATTTTGACAATACAGCAATGCAGAAATTTTGAAGGGTTTACGAGCAACCAAAAAACAGCTGGGTACGCCCATACTGTACGTTATCGTATGGATCATACAATAGTGAGGAATTTTGGGGGGTTTCCGGGCAACCAACCCCCCCGCCCTCCCCCTGGGTACGCCACTGAGGTCGATCACTCCTCAGTCCGAAATCATGCGCCGGTTTTAGCAACGATGAGATAATCTGACAACTGCAGTTATTGTTCTCTTCTACGTCCAATAAAGTGACGAGGTGAAACTGGCAGCGATACTAGTTCTCGGTGTTTTTGCCTTCTGGCATCAACAATGCTATTGATCCCGTTTCACAGCTGTCTCCATCACCATAGTTGATATGGGGTGTGGTTACGTTGTAGTTAGATCATTGGATTCTTAATCCACGAGAATCCGGGTTCGTATTGTATTGTTGCCATTTCAAAGCTTGGACAGAGTCGTTCACTCTACGTTACTTCCCAGAGTCGAGATGGTGGTCCAATGAACGGGTCTGCCATGGTATGAAGTGGAAAGGTCGAGATAGTGGTCCAATGAACTGGTCTGCCAGGGGATGAAGTGGAGAAGTCGAGATGGTGGTCCAATGAACGGGTCTGCCAGGGTATGAAGTGTAAAGTCGAAATGGTGGTCCAATGAACAGGTCTGCCAGGGTATGAAGTGTAAATCGTTTTATGTAATATCGCCTGAATGCCGCACTACATAGAAACAAATATTTTCAAGCACACCCCCACTCAATACCACCCTCTCTCCTCCTACAAGTCTCTCCACGCAGTCCATCCGTCATTGTCGTCGTCTTCCTCTTCTCCTTCTCGAATCCACTGCGAGCATGTATCCGCTCCATTCCTCTTCCGTTCGCCCCACATGTCTAATCCACAGTAGCCGACACCTTACTAGCTTAGCCTGTCACAGACCCAGACACCAACCTCCCTCCCCCAGCGCCTCCATTTAATGCAATATAATAACATATGTCTCAACATAGTGCCGGAGAACATCTAAAATGAATTGCAATTTGCAATTATTTTCATAATTTCCTTAAATGAAGGAAGGTATCGTGATCGCCATGGTGTGTAGGATTTAACTACTGACGGGTGGGTTTTACGAAATTTCAGTTTCGACACATCAATTTATTTTCTAATTTATTTTGTATGGAGTAGTATATTTAATTGTGTCTTTGTTGTTTAAATGTAGATTTGTACCTGTTATTTTAATCGGATACTTGTATTGGCTTCCTATATAATCTCTTTAATCCAGTATGTTTCAATGTTTGTAATAAACTGTTCTTAACATAAGACACAAATATGTTGATGGTTATTGCCCGGCATAAACACTGTTCGCAATTTAAACAGTTCGACTGAGAAATTTTAAAATTGTGAACAAGACATTCTTATTACAAACAACTGCTGCTGGCAATATTGTTTAGGCCCTCTGGGTTAACCACAAAGTCCTTTGATGTTCTGCGTGTTCGCGATGTTTCCACGTTAAGGACAACTGATTCAACGAACTTTTCTTAACAACCATCACCTTTTCTGATTCCGAGTAACAGAACAGACAGCCTTCCTTTAAGTAACAGCCGGTGAAATCGAAATTTATCTTTACCTCCGACCACAAACTCCCAGCCAAACACCCAGCCCGTTACTTGAAGACGCACGGCGCCCGCCTGCCCGAGCGAGACGCGACGCGGAAAAAAACACCAACAGAAACAGTTAAGCGGGTTACCCGGGACATAAAATCACTGGGGGCATTGTTTTGACGCACACGCGTCACGACAGCTAGACGTCTACAGGTGACGCGGCACACAATCGGACAGGTGAAATTACCGTCTTTAATGGCGACCGCAGCAACGCGCCGAGCCGCCAGCGCTGACTTTCCCACGACCGCGGCGTGTAAGCGATAGCGCGACTGCCGCGGCACGGGTCGCTTCACCTGTAAGGGTCCGTCACGGCGCCGCCGCCTTATCGCGATCGCCAGCGACCGGCAATCACGGAGAAGACGCGTTCCCACGCTTAAGACACGGCCGCGAACAATGGCGCGCCACGCGTTCTCACAAACCAGCCGCCGAGCCACAATCACACCGCGCTCCCTAGTCGCGCGCGGCTGACGTCGAGGCGAACGAGACAGGGTGAAACACGTTGACATCAATATGTACCATCCGCGCTTGAGTGCGCCCCGTGCGCGCTGACGAAGATTTATAGAATCTCTGGTAGCAGGTACTTCTTTCTCGTTAATCGTTGCCTGTGGTTGACTGTTGACTGTAAGAAGATTAAAAACAAATACAAGAATACGTGAACTCATCATAGTAGCGCTACTGTATGCCAATGATACAGCCGCTGTACGGCGTCAAACCTGCAAAGTATACGGCACGCGGGGGGTTTAATCAAGCCATTATGCTATTCACTCAATCAATGTCGAGAAAACCGAATTGTTTGTATCAGGCATCCACTTAGTCACAAACTGATGCGCCACCATTTATCCTTGTGAATGGAAAAATACACACGGTATGCAATACTACCTATATCGGTTGCACCAACACCAATACACCAGACAGTGGAATCAGTAAGCTAAACCAATCAGACATGACTATGTGTAGTATTGATGCCCGTGTGTGGTCTAACATACAGCTAGTACCATGAGCGCACTCCACAGGGTCGTATTTATCATAGCTCTTCTTTACTCTATGTGGAAACTCACCGTTAAATCAATAAGCGAATACAAGCTGACACGGCTGCTTCGTGTTCTCGATGGCGGCGTGGGTTTGGTATAAAGACGAGCGTACTAAATGCAAACATTACAGATCGGTAGTTATCACAGCATGCCTTGACTCTTTGGAAACATGCACGCCTCACAGAAGACACAACTGCAAATAAATGTGCATGCACGTTAGACATCTTCGTGAGATTCTTAATATCGAGGCCAGAAAAAATCCCTCCACAACAAAAGAGCAAAAGTGCCCAGTGTCTAAAGCTTTGGTAGCAACAGCGCAAAGGAATGGGCAGACGGGCGGTACGGACGGAGAAGGAACGACATCCCAAGACAATGTTCTTCAAGAGTAGAGTAGAGTAGAGTAGAGTAGAGTATGTATATATATATATATATATATATATATATATATATATATAGAGGGAGAGAGAGAGAGAGAGAGAGAGAGAGCGAGAGCGAGAGCGAGAGCGAGAGCGAGAGCGAGAGAGAGAGAGAGAGAGCGAGCGAGAGCGAGAGCGAGAGCGAGAGCGAGAGCGAGAGAGCGAGAGCGAGAGAGAGAGAGAGCGAGCGAGCGAGCGAGAGAGAGGGGGAGGGGGAGAGAGTAGAGCGGAGTAGAGTGGAGCAGAGTGGAGAAGAGTAGAGCAGAGTAGAGTGGAGCGGAGTGGGGCGGAGTGGAGCAGAGTAGAGTGGAGCAGAGTAGAGTGGAGCATAGTGGAATGTGGTAGTGGAAGACGTAGATTTGACAGGGGTATAACGGTGTCCTCAAGCGATACATGGAAGCTGCAGTGATGGATACCAACAAACGAGAACGTGAAGCCTTCTACCGTCCAGTTTGGCGGTCAAGGCGATGATCCAAGATTTGTAGACGCACCGAAGGAGCTCAGCTATCTGCATAAAATAATTAAAACCTACTCTTCGGAGTCACCATTCTAGTACATATGTCACTTATCGTGGATCTGTCAATTCTACAATTGTTCCTATTATCCTTGACATCCACCAGACTACACAATTGTTTTGGCATTTGTGAAGCGGCCAAGCGACTGTAAATTGTGTCTTATCTAGACTGAATAGAGGGCATCTGCAAGACGTTCTCGCACGGTTTCGAATATGTTTTGTAAATTATTTTCGAATGTGTATCGGGAAGAAAGCGGCAGTGGCACACAGTAAATTACCTTCTGATGACAGCACGGCATGCGATGCTTTGTTGTCGGGCGATGTCATCACGGAAGCGCCCGATTACGCCCACTAGAGGTCGCGTCAATGTGACTGTAATGACGTATAATTCGAACCCCAAGCAACGACGCACGCACAATGCGAATCGGTATGCTGCGTAGAACACCCGTCTCCCTTCGCCATTATCGCAACGGGAGGGTATTTAAGCTGGAGGATCGTCGGGGCGGTAGAGTTGAGTAAACGACTCGGGGAGGGCCGGTTAAAGTGTTGTGATTCGCAAGTTCAAACTGTACACTTTTGCCTCCAGCGTGAGATGGGTGGACCGTTACAGGTCGTTACACCTGACATCCAATGCATATTCTGACATTTCTACACCCGGCATCCAACGTATATTTGAATGTTTTTACACCTCACATCCAATGCATATTTGGAAATTGATTACACCCCACTTGCAGTACATAATAGGAAATTTTACACCTCGCATCCCATGCATATTTGGACATTATTTATCCGTTACACCTGATACCCGCTGAGTTTTCAGCTATCCGTTAGCCCTGATATCATTGTATTTTTGGCAATCCTGACATCCAAAACGTATTCTGTCTTTCTTGAAGCTGTTCCCGGTCGGTAATGATCGCCATTACCGCAACAATACTTCAGGATGTCTGCGTCTCAGTCGAGTCCACAATCTTCGCAACACAATGTCCGCGTCTAGTCGCTCCTTTTTTCTTTCCACAATGCTTTGTAAATTGGCGTAGCGTGTCTAAGCCAGCACACAAACGTCTAACATATCTTTGTTACAATCCAGTTAAGAACATTTAGTTATTGTGTGCAGCCATACTGGGTAGTCATGCATACCAATTATTATGATAAGCTACGTTTCTCGTGTTCGGGGGAATTTACTTCCGGCGTATTACAATTTGCATAGGTAGCCGTTGCGCGATACAAAGTAGTTTCCGAGGAACGCTTATCCGAACAAAGAAAGCTGTTGGCGCGACACGCGAACGAACGACGTGCCCGTAGAGTAAACATATTGACAAAACTACCCGGGCGCCATTGTCCCGCTGTTCTATGCCCTGTGGCGCGCCACGCGGCAGATTGCGCAATCAGACGTAATGGGGCGCAACGTGAGGCAACGGCATGTGATTCTCTAGACGGGAATAAACATATTTAATACGTTGTCGTTAAGCAGGTGATCGGTCTTGTCCTGTCCCCCGCGGCAGTTTTGGGTCGGGGGGGGGGTCAACAAATCCCCCCATGACAACACAGGTATGTGTAAGTCTTACAAATCCGTTAACTAATGTCATCGTCGTCATTACGTTTTCCTTGGACATAATGGAAGCGGGAAAATGACAGTTATCGCCACAAGTTCTTGTTATTCTTCAGCGTGGAGATGTACGCTGGTTCAGGGTGTAAATCTCTGTCGAATAGTTCAGGGTATACCAGTGCTTTCTTCCCTCGGTGGTATTGTCCAGTTACCAGGACAGTCTAACTGACCGACTGTCCTCTTGCGTCAACCAGCAAACTGAACTTGTCTCCTTCTTAGGGCCTAACATGGCCGACAATTTTGGTAGATCACCAACACAGTTGCGTATGATAGTCCCTGCTTTCAATCGGCACATGCATTACGATGCTCACATCCCAAGGACTGCAGGGGACTAGTTTGGTGTTACGACGAAGGGCGGACTTCCAAACTTTCTATTATAGTCTCGCATAACCTACTCTTGTCCGGCTCGCCAGGAAGAGAGTCTATCCCCAGATACACGGCATAGGTGTTATCGCCAGGCATCACTTTATATCGGCGAAATGGTCTATATTTACTTGTAAAATTAATGACATGTATCAACTGTTTTGGTCAGTGTAATTACTTTTTTAATAGGTCTACAACAATTAAAAGGTGCCCTAACATAAAAGTGTACGAAAACGTATACTATTAATGGATTGGAATACCATATCTAAACCTTACTGTTCACAATTCCGTGTTACAGTGCATTTTATTGTGCGACTTGTGCCAATACAATCTGTGTATCACGTTGGTTCGAATGCGTCATATAAACAGGTAATGATGTGTAATCCTATTTGAGGAGATAACTCGGGAGAAAATTTGATTGATTACCCCCATTTACAATAACCAATCTTCTTCGTCGCAACGCGAAGATGTCGTTGAACACAGGCTCGCAAACGGTGGCGCCACATCACGGAGCCTGGGCAATCGAGGCTACGACGATCTACTGTGCATGACAACAATGTGTTGGGGATTGCATAAGTTACATTTGCATAAAAAATAACACATGAATAATAAAACATTGCATGCTGTTTTAACACGCAATGTAAATTATTCTGCTGTTTCCAGAATCCTGACTTGCAATTCGCTAGTGACGTCACAATAGCTCTTTGCCCTAGAGAAATACATGAATACTGCACCAAAAATAGCAAGATTGATCTTCATATATTATGTGTAGTGTTGTGTAGTTCTGAATCAGTTAGAAATGTGTGACTGTTTATACTCAACGTAAATACGATGTGTGCAGTAGTCATTTGGGTAGGTTTCTGTCGTACCATATAGGACCACACGTAAGACGTGCGCTTGCGTGATCTGTCACCACGTGGTAATGTAACATATTTGTTATGCAATTCTCATTGGATTTTATGAACAATATCAGTCCGTTTTCTCACTGATCATTTAATTGCAACACATGATGGTGTAACATAGTTAAGTTATTTCTCATTAATTCTAGCACTGCTGCCCTGCATCTTGTTTCACGGGACACAACGTAATATGAACGTATCCACGGTTTTCCACTCCTGTGATATTCCATGTGGAGAATAATTTCATTATTTGTCCGAGGATTTCTTGAAACTAAATAACATATCATCAGTAACTAGCTATCGCGCCTTAGTGGAAATTAGACACGTTCGATTTATCATGTAGTATTTATGAAAGGAGACGATTGAACATATCGTATTGAAGATGGGCATTTAACAAGTTGATCATCTTTCAACACAGTAACACGCCATCATGTTTGTTACAGAAAATATGTAGACTGCTACTCAAACTGTTGTGTTCGTATGCAAGTGAATGAGTGCGTGCCTGCCAGTGTGTGTTTGTGTGTGTGCGTGCGTGTATGCGTGCGTGCGTGCGTGCGTACGAACCCCGTTTTATACATAATCCCGCGTCCAAAATCACCACAGCCACTGCTTCGGCATGCACGACCAGCGACATATCAGCAACTGCAACAAAGTTTGATTACAGTTGATGTTAAGTGGCGAATCGCGTGAGTAGACCTCACCACCCTTCACGACCTTACCCCGGCGAGCAGACGTATAATTACGGCGTGGCAGCTATATGACCGTGTGAGCGCGCGTCGATACTCACTGGCACCTGCCGACCAACGTCCGCTAACATAGCAACATTGCACTGTAGTGTGACTTTACCCGGGAGAATATTTACACAGGTGCGGCAAATTACATCGGTGACCGGACGTAAAGATAGGGAACAAAAACAAAAAAGTATATGTTATAACTGTTACATATGCAATATGTTTTAATAATATAGTAGATAATGGTGCCATTTTAAGGATGGTATCGTCTTCCGTTACTGTCTGTTGTCGAAAAATAGAAAGATTTATTCGGCAGCGTCGTGTGCATAATATTATACACGCATGGTATATCATAACTAGTAGAACATTATGAAAATGATAAGCACATGAGACAAATAATTGAATAATTGTAAATAATTATACTCTTAGATACTATGCACTTGCTTACTGTGGGAAGGACACCACTTGGCGAGTATTTGAATGAACACATCAAACAATTCGTATCTCCTGTAGAAGCAGCACCATCTGAGATTATCATAAAGCCATACAAAACCTTATTATTTACAAGTTTTCCAAAGATCATGATGCCATTTTGTCATTGGAAAGTAGATTATTTTATTTTGGTTTAAGCTTCATTTATTCAAAAGACGTGCTTTCGTGAATCGTATTGCAGCGATAAGATAACTCTTTTCAACGATTAATATAATGAACTGGTCTTGTGTAAATGGTGGCAAGTCGACATAAAAGAACTGATTATCCTAATCTTGTAAAATGGTGACTGTCCCATGCTATTACCAGGTAGCCTTGCCCTTGAAAAAAAACTTACTTATATGTGAGACAACCAATACACTGGAAGTGGGTCATCTGTCATCACATCGTTATCAACCCAACATTGCTGACTACTTTAATTTTAAATACGCTTAAATCAGTGTCGGGAATTTTTTTCAAGAAAAATCGCACAATCCCAGCTATGGAAACACACGTTGTTTGCTTAAACTGTAGAATGCTTGGCGAACTATCTACAAACATTCAATTCTGCTGCGACTTTCATGCACCACCACGTCCATTGTTGAAGGTATGTAGGTCGTACATTGTGTTAACACAGGGATTAAAACATGATTTGGAATGAAGCCATGTGCAGGTAAATTCTTATGCAAACATCTGCTGGACACGGAATGCAGTAATCTTACGTTCTACAAACATAATATAGTTTGTAGTTTCGGTAAAAGGGTATTTTAAAGTGATATCAAAACCCAAACGTGTTGACAGTTTTATTAAAAACTGTCACCCCTAGTTGTACCCTGTTTGAAAACAAAATACTTGTTTCAATATGTGTAATTGTGTTGCATACAGTTGTAATGTGCACCGCTCGTGAATGGTTTGAGCGAAGAAAAATGTATTGTGGCTATTGGCTCTATACTGCTTGGGATAAATGAACGTAGCCACTTATGTAGGACAAAACAAGAGCATTGCACTGCGCTGCCCATCGCGTTACTTATCTCCGTTACAGCAGCACTGAAGCAAAACTAAATGCTTGTTAATTCATAACAGAACACCGGACTGCAAAGGTCATATTAAATGGACAAAAGTTGCAGGGGAAATGTTCAAAGCGCGACATAATGACAACACAAATCATAAGATGGCGTAAAGAAAACAATGCTGTAGATGCATTAAATTAAACATTCCGTCCTTCTTATCTTAATACCATGTTGTATAATTTAAACCAGTGTAGTATATTCTAATATATTACCCATACACACGGTAGTGACTGTGCATATTAACGTAATTTTAATTGTTCGACACGAACACCGTGTTGTATTATATTGCGTGCTAACCGACAGAAAAGATACCCACCATAACGTTCAGATTAAACTAAAAAATTGTGTTTGTTAAAACACATTTGGACGATCAATAGGTTGATATAGATACCTGTATTCTCTACTATATAATATGATTTGTTTTTTAACTAGCAGCCTATATACCTTTAAAGCAGTAATTATCCCCTCCAGTCTCCGACCCCCCACATCCACTGGCGCTACCTACCGGTGTACTGTACAATGATTATAGTTGTTACAACGTCACGTGTCGCACAATAGAAAATAACGCCATAAAAACGTATACTACATAATACAGCCGTCCGATCCGGTCAATTGTGTGACGATGAAAACGCCGAAGATTGATAACATTTCAATTACACTATCGTTATTCCGCGATTCATTCTCTGGAATGACATGTTTACGACTACTGTAGCGTTGTCTGGGGGATGGCGGTCGTCCCCATTCCGAGTGTATCTATTTTGCTACTATGTTTTCACCAGCGTGATTTTCGACAAGTTTGTTTAGCTGTAGATATTTTCGCCGCCAGCGTTGTTATCTCTCGGACGGTTTTCGTTTGAAGTTTGAATTGTTACCAGTAGTGCGAAACAGGTGGAACTGCAAGTGAATTAATTGTGATAAATAAAACCTAGATATATATGTATATAAACAATGAACCTTTGTAAGATAAGCTCACGGTAAAGCGATATATTTATTGGAATATTGCTATAGTGGTTTGCTTTCGCAGATAAATGATTGGCTAGCGCGTAAGACACGAATGCGATGTTTAATAGTGGTTTCTTTCAGCGTGTCATTGGTGGTACAAAATAATTAAACAAAACAAGTATTGACATATCCTACTTCGGATATATCAGCACATTAAATAAGTAAGTAAACACCACTTGTTGACATGCATGTTCACGCTCGCGAAGCGCACACTCATGAAAGAAACGCTGGCGAAAACATTGCTGGCGAACATGATGCAAGCTAAAACGATGGTGTCGAACAAAATGCAGCGAAAACCGCGCTGAAAGACAGACTCGTAGAAACATCTGTGTAAAATCTTAATGTGTCTAATGTTGCAAATATCTTGTTCACAGTAAAGTGTCGAACGCTGTCATAATTAAATTAAAATACATCCTTTCATCAAGAACATGTTTTATGTGCCAAAACCTCATACAAATGGTAATTTCTGCGACGACAAGATGTAGTGACAGGTTAATTTGTACCATAGTAATTTTAAAAAATTACCGCCAACCACTTTATTTTGTCGTAGTTTATTAATAGTCGAACTCATTATACATAGCTCAAAGTTTTGATGCATGGGCAACGCCCTCGCGTCGCATAATATAATCAAATTCACGATTCGCGTGTCGTATAAACTTTTTTATTAGCATCAATTACGGGTAAACGATCGCGGGCGGGAAACGAGCACGTGATAATTAAACCCGAAACGCCGACACCGAACACACGCCAGGCACCTAATACGTGCGGTCGTCACCAGAGCCAGCGCGAGTCATACACCAGCAATTGTTGAGAGGCGGACCTCCCGGAAGATACGGCCCGTTCCCATGCTTTCTCGCATCTTATCCGCCGATCGCGCCCGACTCAGACACGTGCGCTGTCTTTGTTACGCATCGCGTTTTATAATTACTTAGGATCAACTCGCGATAAGCTTAACGCGGTTTATCTATTGCACGCGGTATCGCGCCGCTCTGACATATTACGCCGCCGATAACGCCATAGATCCATAGCGATCGCGAACACAAAGTTTGCAAACATCTGTGCGCGTATCTCGATGTAAGCGGCTACAGGTCCCGCGGTATTTTTCTCACGGTCATGTGTCGCGAGCTAAACCGCCATTGTGCGGCTTTGTGTGCGGAGATGTCCACAAAAGCCGGGATGACCCAAAGAAAGACATGCGTCTTTTGCCAGCCTTACGTGCCGCGGTGTCGGGTTTGTTTTGGCGAAGCGTCGATCGCAAATTATACACCTGCATGTGTATTTATAAACGCATCCGATACTTGTTACAATCAGCACCTGTTTTATATTCACGTCGTCACTTCCTCGGTTGTTAGACCCTGAAAACCCCGTTTTCAATGAGCATCTTCGCTTGTTTTCATATGGCATAGTTCGTAGGAATAATGTTTTCATTCCATTAAAAGATAATCGCGCGAACGCGGTGGAATGCAAATATTGGTCGAAAGGGTTAAATTAATCCGTTGGTTCTTTGGCCCGATGAATCACGATGCCGTGGCACGCTTCACCCCCGAACGCCCCTACTGCTGCACCTGTGGGATACAAAGCACTACAACTCAACATAAACACACCGCCCCTCGTCGTCAAGATTATCTTCCGTCATGCTTGTTTATCTTCTCCACAACGTTGTGTATGCTGCACGTTGTAAGGGACACGCGCTGTTGTGGCAGCTATGGAATGTGTATCTACTGCATAGTTACATTGTAGAATGTTACACGGGTGTTTCGGATTCAATTATAGTTTAACAGAAGTCTTCTTTTCTTTGTCAATATGTTGCAAAACGAGGTACGGTCAGAATCCAGTTACAAAGAGGCTGTACAACGGAAGGGTTCGCGGAATTGTGAATTCATTAAAATCTATATTTAATTTCGGACGACAGCAATAACAATTATTCGAACCTGAGTTGACAGACCATCCACGTGAAGCCGTGTACGTGCATACGTGCGTACACACATGCGAGTTGTATACATTTCGGCCTACACGTGTGCGTGTTCGACCGCTCGCGCTTACACACACACACGCATGCACGCATGCACGCATGCACGCATGCACACATACACGCATGCAAGCACGAACGCAAACAAAAAAGCAATAATGTATAAAAAACAATAATGTGTTTCTAGTTATGTGGTTATTATATATATATATATATATATATATATATATATATATATATATATATATTATGTGGTTGTTTCATATCTATACATGATATAAAATAACCACATAACTAGAAAGACGATAATTATTATAAACATACCTTTCCTTGTGGCATCATATATGATGACTGATGCCTTATACAATTTTGCATTGTGGCGTATATAGCCTACATGCAGAATAACCTTCAGCGTTTAATAGCAATTTGCAAAACCTATGTACGTTAAGTAATTACATTTCGATCCACTTGTTAAACTAATTTATTAACAAATAATGAATAATAATATAATAAAATTAGCATTGAAAAACACACGAAGAAATTACATGAAATTGATCCCCATCGAGAAATGCAAGAAATTGATATGAATCAAGAATCGACCAAATTGTATAGTTAAGCGAGTATGGTGTGGAGATGCGATGAGTGCAAACGCACCCCCCCCCCCCCCCGCCTGGGGTAATGGTGTTCCATTTGAGGCAAACAAAATCCATTTGAGGGGAACAATTTCCGTTTGGGAGCCTCAGTGGTGTCGTTGAAGGTGTCAAAGGGACACAGTTGGAAGCTTTGGAGAGCAAAATCCACCCCAAAAACAAAAACAACCACGCTCGACTGGCCTGATAATGGTGCGTCAGTGAAAAGAGACTAATGAGGAAACGAAAGAGGTAAACAAAAAATATCAAAATAAAGTTACACAGTGGCAATATCCTGAATAGCGACGGCCGGGCCGACACCGACTTACGACGAGCAGCGAACGCAAGACGAACGACATCCCGGACAAAGACGACGTGTCACATTAAATAACCACTGGGCGTACGACAAGCGTCGAACGAAGCACATAAACCAATCGCTCGCAGACACCTGTTCCTCTCCGAAACTCCCGCCCCACCCGCACGCCCCAAAGGCAGGGGTTTTGTGCCCGCGCCCCTTCCATAGTTCACCTGGGCGTGCCTGCGTGCCACCTGCAGTCGAACAAGTACCTGCCATGTGTGCAACGGGTAATTCACGAACCCCGATGTCCAGCACGCGGGACGCCGCGTTATGACACCCTGGAGGAGTCGCCGTCGTCGCCGCTGACCATCGTTATTCATACGGGAAGAAGCGTCGTCACGGTTGGCTGTCTCCGTCACGTGCGGCTGATCATCGCGTCTCCAACGCTTGAGGGATGTAATATTGATGGTCGGCCAATCGATGGGTCGCGACAAGAATTCCTTGTGTAATTAGCCATGCGTCCAATTCATTATTTATTAATGAATATAATTTAATATATTATATATATATATATATATATATATATAGTGAACAGTGAATCATACAGTAAATAACATTTTATGTGTTTAAAATGCTGTTAAGTGTTAATTACTGCGGCAGTGTAGTCACCTATGCGGTTATTGTCGCCAAGTAAATGCTACACAATAATGCTAAACTGCATTAATGGTGACAACGCAAATCATGGGTAATACTGAGACGGGTGTAACCAGTAGCGCCCCTGGCGCGCGAGTGACAAAGCCCAATGTTACTGCTAAAGTAGTATCTGATAATGATGACATTAATGACTATAGGTTTTGTATTGTTTAGAAGTAATCGTATTCACAGTATCGGTACATACTATTTTGATAGTTGTAGTTGTGATCAAAACAGAGGCATCCGTTAAACGTAACTCTTATTTCACAGGTAATATCTACATATATATGTCGTATTACCTGTGGAGGTTTGCGTTTTATTTTATCTGCATTCATTAAACACACGTTATAATTGAATGATTTAATATTTTGTCAAACTTAAAAAATCAGTGAAGACAATCAATAAGCAATTAGTAATTTCGTAGAGCAGAAACACCAACGTGACCCCATTGTTACCTTAAAATATGTCAGTCATGGCGCCTTGTCGTGGAATTCACTCTACTCACGGAAGTTAATGGCTCGATGTCTGAAAGACCGACTTAACCCAAGTTACCCTAATTGGCATGCACGCAATTAGTCAAACAAATGCGACCTATGACTCCTGGACCGACGCCACAGACTAGTCCTGTCAGACGAAAGCAGCAAAAACAACATCGTCAAGTGGGTCTGGTCAAACTAGAGACGTCCTTGAGTCGGAAGCACTTACGACTAACCGTAAGCGGTTAACCGTTGCTATACAAAGGCACGCGTGAAAGCTTTACAACCGAGTGCCATTAGCAAGGTTAAAGCGCAACTGTTTTTTACACTGAAAATCGCTAAAACAAACTGCGTCCAAATCGTGAACAAACACAGTCGCCAAGAAACAAAGCGCGAGAAGGAACTAAATCAGAAAGAACACAGGTCGTCCAACAGTCTGGCGGCGACTTGCCTTCGTCAACATTGCGTTCTGTTATAGCATTGTGCTTCGTTGGGTAACAGGAATTAGGACCCAATGTAATAGAAATAGTCATTTATTTCGAAAATTGCATACCAATATAGCTACGTTTCTCGTTTTTGTTTCTAGTGATTTTTTAAAACAGTAACCAATTAAGTATGTTGTAAATAACCATCAGAGCAAATTTTTTAATTATATTTGTTCTAAATATCGACTATAATTAAGAGAGCATGCTTGTTGTATACTTGCTGTCCTGTGTTCACCATGCATCCAACTGTCCGCTCTTATGTCTATCTTCGTATCTTTCTTCTGTGGGTGCATTCTATCTATGAATTCCTGTCGGGCCCGTCCTTCTTGTCTTTACACGTGAAGCCTCCGCTACAGGCCGCCAGTGTTGACGATACGATGTCATTGACATACGTCTAGGTGTATTAATTAGGGTTTGCGTCCACGGTCACTCATTTCTCACCGTTCCCTATCTCTACCCCTCTCGCTATCCCCTCTCTCTATCCCTCTCCCACGCTCTCACCCTCTCTCTCTCTCTCTCTCCCTCC
>OZ023214.1:49541077-49608577 GCA_963995525.1 Escarpia spicata
GTGGAACAGAACGTGTGATATGGCTTCCATCCATCAAGGGATAAAGGTCGAAAAGAAGAAGATGAATAAAAATAAAACTCAAGTTAATGAACTGAGGCAATGTGGATTGAAAGAAATTCCATTGGTCTATTACCAGCAGCAAAGTAATTAAAAATCATACGCAGTGCAAGACTTGGATGTAGTGTGTACTGCGTAGTGCTTCTATTCCGCTGCTCACACCCAGAGAATGACACAGGCCACAATCGCGGTGACAGTTTGAAACCACCAACATATGTCCATTTGAACGCTCGTCTTTTTGCAACTACCAACCGACAAAATTATCTCCACAGCGCTTCTGTTCTATCCGATCACTGCGATCTCTTCTGCATCGGCGCACACAGCCTACCTGACGCACACAATGCCTAAATATATTATTTGTGTCTACATCTGCGACAAGTGCCCGCACCATGAATGGCGTTTTGTACATCAAATGCTGCAGCGTGTCACCCGAAGACAGCCGAAGTTGATTAATGATCTCGCTGAGTAACGACGATGTGGTCCGAGCATCTCTCACGATTTCGCCTGTGTATAGTGCGACGAATTACTGCGGACGCAGTCGAACTAAACGTCTTTACACTTGATTGTGATGTGACCCTGTCATGTCACGAAAGGCGTAAATCAATGTCAGAACGGCGCGCTGACAGCGTCACTAACATCTGGACGACTTTAGTTGCACGTAATCATTTTAGTGTCCCGATCGACCCCGGTGCAAACGAATTACGTGCCATGGAATTCTGCAGCCAGCAAACTGACAATTGATGTTATTACACCTTGATAATTCGACACGATTGATAAAAACTTCACAAGTTCACAGATACATGTGTCGACGTGAGATTTCTTGCTAATACATACGAATCATTAGCTTATTGTTACGACATTTTTATTAATAAAAAAAAATTAAAATCGCATATTCTGCACAACAATAAATACACTAGTCTAATAATGTCAAACTGTGGATGAAGCCATTTTACAGTATTGATATAAATGTATAGAATATTGGGAATGTGTTTTGTTAACTTTGTATATTTTCACAAATCAATTGAATTATGTTAGTACAACTAAAATCCATTCCCCTTCACAATATACACTCTTTCGGAGCGCATTCGTGTGTGTATCCCATCGGGAATACATTCGTTCTCGGGGGTAGAATAAAGCAACATGTTCTCGCCAAGCGTGAAGCACTTGTTCCCATCTCGCGACGCCCTGTCGGCGTCCGTTCCGCATGACTGCCTCGTCACACGAGGCTGCACCGGCACGCGACGCTACGGGACTCGGGGGACGCACGTGTGCGGGCATTTATGCCTCAAGCGACCATTCAGCCCGTGTCAGTGGGGTATTTGGGGGCACTCGAAGGTGCGGGGGTCAGTGGATATTGGCGTCTCTGCCCGGGTGTGGGGGGGGGGGGGCGGGAAGAATAGCGCCCCGCGACAGGTGTAGCCGACGCCGGGAAGCCGCACGAATTTATAGCAATTATGGCCGAGCTGTCCTGGGATAGTTGCGATTTAATTAGTTGATGTCTGCAAATTAAATGTGTCTCCCGTCCTGATAACCGACTGATAAATATAATTGTGCATTTAGGGTGGATGCCACAGGCGGCGATGCGAGCGCAGATAGCGACAGATAGCGACGGCACAGTGGATGTTCGCGGAGCGAGGACACACACCAAAGATAAAGAACAACAACTTTCGCATCTTTAGCTATAGAAACTACAAACCCATGACAAATTGTCCGCCTACAAAATGCCATAAGATAATATATCTGCAGACACGGTGCACAAAGTCACACAGTGAAAAGGATCAAAAGTCGCGATGTCGGTGTTTTAGTACCTTGAAAAGGATTGCAAATCTTCATCATAGAAGTTGTTCCAATCGTATCAGGTAATTGTTAATATTTAGACCTTATCACGGATGTGAACATCAGTGAACTAATAAGTCATACTATTGTTGAACGTATCTCGATAATTATGCCAATACTTACTTCGGTCCATTGGCTTTCACGTACGTTTTCTTTTTGTGACATTTCTCTGCTTGCTTTCTGTGAAAATATTGTGTTCACTGACGTGGACAGATTCGAGTAATTACACGTTCGTCCAGTGTTTAACGTTCAGATAGTGAAAAATGGATAGCACTGGGCCTGTTTTCTTCATCCCTAGAACGCCACGTGTGCACGGCCTATTGGTAGGCCTACTGATCATATCTAGACGATTGTACTTTTCAAAAGCAAAGGCGTTGGTGACCACCTATTGGTATATACGCTGACACGCATGTCTACATGCACGAGCTGTCGCACGGACAACAAAACACATATGAAAATACGGATTTATCTAATACATAAAACCTGAAACTTAATCGAAGTTAATGAAATACGAATTGTATTAACAGTGTAGAATAATATTATAGTTACAATACCTGACGTATGAGATAACAACAGTAAGATAACAACAGAATAATGTATTAGCCACTCATGCACAGGTGTACGCACGTGCACCTGCCGCATGCGCAATGAACGTGCATGCATGCGTGTCAGAACACCTGACGCCGAGGCTGAGTCTCTACGCATTCAAATCGTCATATAGCTGATGACAACCGACACTATTCAACATCAAATATAATGCCCATTGACACGAGAGTGGCAGACCAGACGTGTCCACGCGCTCACGCAGACTCCGTACCTAATTATTCCGGCCAATGGTCAAACTGCGTGTCCAGCGCGCAGCTGTCATGCGCAACGATGCACAAACTCTCGACTGAGTGACGTCATTAGTGTCAGACGCACGACTGACCACGACTGACCACGAGTGTATTTGCACCATCTGGACATCACGCACTTCCACTCACCCTTTACTTCACCCTATATCCCCATCCCTCACTCAATAAAATGTTCTCAAACTTCCTCCATACGAGGGTTACAATGTCAACATTAACATACCGTGCATATACATCCATATATTAATAGGTTAACTTTGTATCATTGTAAGTCCTTCTCTTCTGAGATACTGATGTCCGCAGGCTTCTTTCTTTATCAATTCCCTTCCTTTGACCGTTGAACACCGATGTACCAATTGGTATTTCAGACAACACAACAATATTTATTTAGAGTTATCTATTTACATTTTGTTGATATTATATTCTTGTTTAGAGGGTCGTTCTTCTACCTGAGACAACTGAGTGGTGATCAACCCATCAGATGGCACCAATGTAAACTTGTGGTTTGTTGTTTCTAACTTTACACTGTGCCATATTTAGCCATAGGTAAAAAACGGATGTGGTCGTTTGATTGAAGACATACAAGACAACTATGAACATAACGGTTGTGGACGCATATTTACAACGCACAGGTATATGTCAGCGGGGTTATACTCTTGTCAACATTGTTCATTATTATGTATTGTAGACATAAGAACAAACGGTGTGAGACAAGCGAGTGAAGACAAGTTCCACTACTGACGCGACAAGTCGAAAATGCAATGTTCAAAACGAACAATGGTCGAGACATGTTGGACATGCGGTATTGGGAACAAACGCAGGGCAACTGCGAATATTTCTTTGCTATGGAAGCACAAACATTGCATCTAAACAGAGATCCTACACCACAGAGTCAAAAGGAATGCAACACTCAACGCACTATCGAATCTAGAATTCTGTTATGCACGAAAATGTACCGTTGAAAATCTTCATTGGCAGAATGAAGACAACTATGAGACCTGGACATCTGCAAGAAGTAGCTGCAGACCTTGTGAAATGTACGAGAGTCTAACGTTATGCGTGGGATATCCATAATTAGTTACAATATGATTTGACAGACACAGATACCGCAGATCCTTTTCCGGTATCAGAAAACATGCACACACACAAGGCATGCTTGCATTTTCCCCACACACAACATGCTACTGGACGTTGTGCCAAAGGTACACCCGGTGAACAAGATAAACACTGACATATTGAACTACACAGATATAGCTAAGCACTACTTCATCCGTGGATACTTTTTCACAATGTACATTAAAACTATTTGCATAACTTAACGTGTCGCGTTTAGCTGAGATAATAACATTAAAATCGTTATACATCGGTTCGCAGAAAAGAGTTTAGTTACCGAGCGGCACCAGCTAGACTAGGTATTCCCAGTTCAGCGACCAGCGAGAGAGTACAACTTCGTGACGTTCGGTTGTTTATCACAATTACAATGGAACTGTCCGTGCACTTTAAATTGCGTGTGTTCAGCCAGGTTGTATAGTAAACTAGTGCGTACGCTATTCTTGATTGTAGTTGGAAATCGATAGTTTTAGTATAAGTCTTGTAGATGCACTGGCTTCAACGTGTCGTTCGTTTCCCAATAAACAAAGTGAGGTTTATAATAATTTTGAATTTGTTCAGTAACAGTACCAGAATATATAGACGAATAAACTTGTACGCGCTCTCTGGTCGTGCGTCTGTAAGCGACCAACACTAAGCTATGGTATAAATTTGCTAAGTTGACGTATTCAAGTTCTAAATTACTGTTACCCCTTCAGCGTCAGGCTCTTTACCTACTAACAGCCTTAAACTGGCATTGAGACGCTCATTATAATTGTGTCTACGCCATGAGTAAGGACGGTTTTAGTGACGCCTGCTTAAGTGTCGACATCTGGACAATGATACCCACCGGCCACTTTCGAACTGACTGACCGCAGTCTGGCTTGGAGAACAATTAAAAAGATCGTGTTTTGCCAATTTGGTTTCCGCTAGTGTTGAGATAAAATTTCAACTTTGAGGAACATCGTTCCATGCAAGCGAAGGTGCATCCCAAATTTTAATTATACAACCTAATACATAGATGCAAACCAACATAGCAATAGCAGCAGGTGGGGCGAGGTGGTCGAACGGGCAGAGTGCCGGTGTTGCGTACCAGAAAACCCCATCGTGCCACAGTACCTCGCTCCATGTTAAACTATAGGGCGCCATGGCCAGCCGCAACAATCAGCCATGGCGGTTTTGGCCAGCGAGGCTTTTCAGCACGGCTAAACACCTTCAAATCATCTTTATTTTAGGCAAATAAATAATTAGCAATAGTTATGACTCAGGGGGCCACATTGTGGACAGAGACGAACAACAACAATTATTCCAGAACTGCAAAACTGTTCATATGAATTACGCCTAAAATAGTGTGGCTTGACAATATTAGACACCACGAGATTGAAACGAGACCAGATATACGTTTTTTTAAACATTGAATGGTTATGAAAATGTTGATAGAATGATGTTTCTCAGTTAAGAAAGATAAAATAACTAGAGGACACGAAGTTACATTAGTGAAGGAACAGTGTAGATTATATATCATGCAGGAAGTATTAACTCTCACAGAGGGTTATAAATGAATGAAACAGATCGCCTGCTGATTGTCTAGGTGCTGGTAAATTGTTTAATAAAAACCGATACACATGCCCACCTCGGAAGGGCAGGATACACATATACAAAAATAATGTTTGACAAAAGACTTCCATGTCCACTTCCCATATGGAGTTAATTCTTGTTAAATCTTGTTAAACATTAATGGTACAAATTTGCACCCAACGTTGCATTCTTCAGGGTAGAATTGTTGTGAGAACTACAGGGGGGGACTTTGTACACTAATATGATGGACACCTCTACACACACGTCGTTATTGCCGCACTGTTCTGCACGCTGCACAGTGCAACAAAGAACCTTAAATATCTGCGGAAATAGAAAATGCAATTGACAAGAAGTGTATATAGATTGAATGCCCTATTAGGTCTGTTGTACGAAATTAGAAAGCTTAAGTAATATACATTGACAACCAGGTATGTTATTTTCACTGCATCTGCGGTTTGACTAAGCGACCGTCTGCTCTTCGGGCAATCTGACTGATGTCAACCGCATGGGGGACGGGGACCCGGGAGCTCCCACAGCTGTACACAATGTGTCTAATACTTATAGCTGTAAATGTGAAATATCATCCTCCCAGTCAGATGTGCATATTGAAAGATTTGTAAGATGAGAACGTTTGACTCTGAATGTGATTTAAATTCAACAGACGCCCGCATTGAAGCGGTTTTCAGATCTCGTGCCTCGATTACGTGTTCCTGTGATTTCGTTTTAAGATAAACATTCGATCGTATCATACGAAACACTAGTTCAAGATGTTGCAAATGTCATTAAGTCAATCAAACGTTACTTATTTGTTTAGTTTACGGTATAATGTTCTATATAATTTGCGGGCTTCGTGATTCTTTGACAACTGTTTTAATACTGCAAACGCAGTCATTCTTACTTAAACTGGAATAAAATTAATTTTATTAGTTAAAATTCGTTTCAACTACATGTTATTTAACAAATCTTTATTTACTCTCTATGTTGCATCTATGACAAAATTCCCCATAACTTTAATTGTTGTTGTCGCAAAGTGTATATTTACTTTCCAAATGTAACTGTGCCTATTTGTTCTACAAAACACTCGTATTTCATTTTCTATCAAGTGTAACTTCTTTCCTTGACATGTTTTCCTGTGATTTTATTTCAAAGCATCCTATGACTTGAAGCCAATTTTTTTATTAATCGGGTATGTGAACAGACAAACGCACCTTGAATCCCACGCACCACTGTGCATTGGACCTCACGCACCTCCCGGGACCCCACGCACCCACCCACCCAGGCTGATTTCAATTTGAAAAACGCGCCAACTGTTTTAACTACACATGCATGCACCTGTTTGATAAACGCTTCGGATAACATCACTGCTTTTGTAGGCGATCTGCGTTTTACAAATGGCTTATCGTGGAAATCAAATATTTATCTCCCTAAACTGGGAGCTAAATGCGTGTCACTGCGTGACAGCGTTGTCTGCGCGCATCTGTGACACCTGTCCGCTTCGCCCTGTACAACCCTCATTATGAGAATGCATCGCTGGCGTATAATAGCACACGACCGAACAATCGGTTGACGGCCCCGGGCATAATGGCGTGCCAGTAGTCGGGAACGCCGGATATTTTCATTAATTTTGGCGTTATCCCATTAAGCAGACACTTCCGTTGTTTGTGTGAAGGTGGCCAGCATCGCTCAAGGAACCCAACACGCCACAGATGCTGGTGACTGGCCGTTACAGCAGGACAGTAACACCTGTGCCAGCTCGTCACGTGCGGTTGACTCCGATGGTGTGAAACCGCGAAACCAGCGGCGCGTGTCGACGCGTGGCAGCGTCTCAGCCGCAGCCCGCTCACCGTCCACTTATGAACGATTCTTGTCTAATTGCTCTCCAGACTCCGGTCAGTCTGTCCGAAAGTGCCAGTGAGAGCCATTGTCCAGATGTCATCACTTCGGCGGCCGGAATCTATTGCCGATAAAGCAGGTCTTTCTTCTGTTGGAGAAAAGATTGTAATCGCCTTCGCTCCGGCGATTTAATGCCATTGCAGGAATAAAGTGGGTGAAAATTAAGGGGTCGATGTCACTTAGAACTTTAAATGCGTCGGAACAAGTGGGCAATTAAAAATTACATACAGAAAACATAAAAACAAAAATAAGGTGACGCAGTAAAAGTGAATACATTCCTTTACAACGGTAGAACGAACCGTTACACTACAATCCAAGCCAATATTCACAACACCACCAACTATAATAATACATTAAATCAACACTGTTCCAGAGTATTTTAGTCATATAAATGCTAGCAAAATCCGGCTGATACTAATAAAAACTGGAGAGAAAACATATAGATTAATAGTATGGGTTGTTCGCACTAACATATCATTACTGGACATGCACAAGTATGCCATTGCCGAATACAAGCTATTGAACACAGATATACGTCTGCACATATGCGCATCGTTGTGTTAATGAAAATAAAACACGTCTACGTATTCCTTTGCATTATTAATATATTCACAAAGAAACAAAACAATAAGCTACAGACAAAACACAAATCATAGTGTAAGTAGCGAAAAGTGCAGTCGTGCTGGTGAATGCATTCAACATGCCGACTAATTCATGATTTCATTATATTGGAATCGTAACAATGTTAACATGAACGTAACCGGGGGCCCATCTCGCTAAGAGGATGAGCTCACACGAAACATATATCGTTTAGCAGAATATGTATTTACATTTCAGGAGGTTTTTTTAAATATAAAAAGCCGCCGCCGTATCACAGTTGATTTAAAGATCAAAGTCGGACTTATGCGCTCATAACAGTGTTCATTAACTTGTCCCCAGGTATCCTCCACGACCATCTTCCATTAGGTCAGCGTCCCGCAAAACCGCGGGCCAAGCTTGGCCCGAAGACAGTTTCCAGCTGGCCCGCGAGGCCCGAGCTAAGAATTGGAAAATTGTCAAGAGCAACACAATGTTGGTCGTGTTCTACCATACAACAGTGTTCGTTGGCTGAGTGATGGGGGGTTCTGGCGAGATATAGGCCTATGTGAGTCGTGTTCTACCATACAACAGTGTTCGTTGGCTGAGTGATTGGGGGTTCTGGCGAGATATAGGCCTATGTGAGTTGTGTTCTACCATACAACAGTGTTCGTTGGCTGAGTGATGGGGGGTTCTGGCGAGATATAGGCCTATGTGAGTCGTGTTCTACCATACAACAGTGTTCGTTGGCTGAGTGATGGGGGGTTCTGGTGAGATATAGGCCTATGTGAGTCGTGTTCTACCATACAACAGTGTTCGTTGGCTGAGTGATGGGGGGTTCTAGCGAGATATAGGCATATGTGAGTCGTGTTCTACCATACAACAGTGTTCGTTGGCTGAGTGATGGGGGGTTCTGGCGAGATATAGGCCTATGTGAGTTTTGTGAGTTTTCTCCATGGAATTGGCGGGCCGTTTGCTCAGATGGAAGATACTGAGTTTAGAGTTCAGCGTTGCGTTCTGACACTCATTTTCGGACATTTGAATATGCTGCTTCAGAGAAGACAAACGCTGATTAGCAACGTGTACGAAACCAGATAATGTTTCGACATAAAGCTGTCGCCCTTCGAAATTCATGACGATCTTTCTACATTTCAAGTTTCAAAGCTCCCAAGATAATTTTGCGACGAAGATGTTGCGCGTATCGAAGGTGCCAACCCGGTGTTTGTCGGTGTGCTGGACGACATGTGTACCACCTTCAGTGGTCGGGTTGCCGACTTTGCTGCTTCTTTGCAAGTTCGCTTACCGCTCAGCCTAACGTTCTCGAAGTTGTCGCAGTCATGTGGAGATGACAAAGCTGCTTTGGAGGAGAATCTCCAAGACTGCAACATTATAAGGGTATGAAAGAAGAATGTCTCACTGAAAGACAACCTCGTGCTTTTATGAGCGATAACAATGTCGATCTTCAGCATTGGGGCGCATACATGGTTGGTACTTTTCGGCAGCATGTGATTTAACAAGATTGAACAAGATTGCCATCCAGAGAATTAACTCTAGATGGCAGGTGGACAAGGAAGCCCTTTGGCTTATCGAGAGTCCAACCCTTTTATCTACATATATCCAGCCCTTCTGAGGTATGTGTCGATTTAATTTTTAAACATATTCACACTACCAGCACCCACACAGTCATCAGATAATCCGTTCCATTCATTCACAGTCCTTTGTGAAAATGAGAACTTTCTTACGTCTAATCTACACTGCTCCTTTACTAATGTAACTTCATGTCCTCTAGTCTTTCTACCTTTCTTAACTGAAAAAACATATTTCTATCAATATTTTCATAACCATTCAATATTTTAAACACTTCTATCTGATCTCCTCTCAATCTCCTGGTCTCTCGTGTTGTTAAACCACATTCTTTTAGGCGTTTTTCATAACTAAGATCCTTCAGTTTTGGTATCATTTTAGTCGCTCTCCTCTGTACTCTTTCTAGCATATCTATGTCCTTCTTGCGGTATGGCCTCCATGCTTGTATACAGTATTCTAAATGAGGCCTAACTATTGTTTTGTACAGCGGTATTATTAGTTCTTTTTCTTTATATGCTATATTTCGCCTAATCAATCCAAGGATTTGATTTCCTTTTGAAGTTGCAATTCCACACTGCTCTGAAACCTCCATGTCAGCACTAATTGTCAGCCCTAAGTCTTTTTCTTTTACAGTAGTACTTAGTACAGTTCCCCCATTGTATATTCTACATATTCGTTCCCATGTCCTGTGTGAAGGCATTTACATTTCCCAAAATTGAACAACATTTGCCACTTTTCAGACCATTTGATCAACCTGTCAAGATCATCTTGTAAATGCTGTCTATCTCCATCACTTTTAATCCTTCTAAACACTTTTGTATCATCTGCAAATTTCAACACCTTGCTAGCTATATCATCGTCCAAATCGTTTATATATATTAAGAATAATATAGGTCCCAATACTGATCCCTGTGGAACCTCACTCAAAACTGATTTCCAGTTTGAAGCCTCCCCATCAACAACTACCCGTTGTCTTCTGTCAATCAGCCATTTTTATATACAGTTAATTATACCATTTCCTATGCCATTGGCCTTTAGTTTAAGCAGTAATCTTTGATGTGGCACTTTGTCGAAAGCTTTTTGAAAATCTAAGTAGATGATATCTTCTGGTGACCCATCATCTACCCACCTAGTGATATCTTCCAAAAAGCATAACATATTTGTTAAGCATGACCTCGCTTTTAGAAACCTATGTTGAGATGGGTTTATCAAGTTACGTTTAACAAGAAAATCCACCATGTGATCTTTAATTAGTATTTCTAATAATTTACAAATCACCGATGTTAAACTAACTGGTCTATAATTAGTTGACTTGTTTCTCGAACCTTTTTTTAAATAACAGTATAATGTTTGCTTCTTTCCATTCTAAAGGAACCACTCCCTCTTCTAATGACAAGTTGAAAACTGTTGCAAGCGGTATGCTAATTTGTTCTACAATTTCCAATAGTAGTTTAGGTGGAATACCATCCACTCCAGGTGATTTAGTATCCTTCATAGCCCTAATTTTCTTAGCTACCAATTCTGGGGTTACAATTAACTGTCTTAAATAGTCTGATTCTGCCCCCTTGAACTTAGCCTCTGGTACTGGCAGTGAACTAGTGTCTTCTCTGGTAAACACTGAACTAACATACTCATTCAGGTCTTCTGCCGTTAAGAATCCTTCTGATATTATATTTCCAGCACTATCTTCTAGAGGACCGACCTTATCCTGAACTTTCTGTTTGCTTCGAACATACGCATAAAAAAACTCTTGCTGTCATGTTTTATATTACAAGCTAATTTATGTTCATAGCTTCTCTTTGTATTTCTAATTTCAGCTTTAGCTTGGTTAAGTGCTTCTTTATAAATGTTGTAGTCTTCATCATTTCCAGTACATCTATATGACTTCCACATCAATTGTTTATACTTAATATTTCTAATGGCTTCTTTCGATATGTGTTTCTTTTTGGACCGTTTCCCGTGTTTTTAAGGGAACAAATTTGACGATGATGCATTCAATTTCACTCTTTAAGATATTCCATCATTCTGTTGCTGTCTTATTCTTCAGTGTGTTATTCCAGTCTATCTTTGCTAAATATTTCTTTATGTCCTTATATTTTCTTTTGTGGAAATTTCTCCTGTACCGCTTTTTACTATTCCTTTCCGATTTTACTTTGATGGTAAAATGTATCTGGTTGTGATCACTATTCCCCAGTGGCTCACATATCTTGACATTGTCAACTAATTCATTCTGTGAGGACAAAATTATGTCTAACACATTCTCTCCCCTGGTTGGTTCTAGCACATGTTGAGAAAGGAAACTATCTTGTACTAAAACTAAAAACTTGTGGTCCTCACTACCCATACTCTATAGAGATTTCCATTTTATATGCCCATGGTTAAAATCCCCCAAGTGATTAAGCGATATCGGAAGTCCCAAAGACGATTCACACCAAGGACACATTCGATAACGTTTAAATGTTGTTTTGTGACCTGTGCCGCAATCAGAGTTCACGCCCCGACTTTGCGAACCATCCTGGTTCGCGGCCGGATATCGAACGGTAAAATTTTACGTATCGCGACGTTCGCCGCATTCAAAATGGCTCTGTTGAAAGTAAACGTTGTGCGTTTGATGCAACTGATTTTCAATGTGCTTTTCGACTGAAAGCTGCCATCCCTACCATTAGGCTAATGATTATGAACATATTTATTTTGTTAAAAGCTCAACTTGTATAACAAATAATCCTCTTCAAAACGTCAACCAACTTTGGCAGCCATTTTAGAGACGCGCTAGCGCGGCGCGAGTCCCAGCACTAGCACGACGTCACTTTGAACGGCAAAATCGACTTCCAAGGCAAAAAGTGACGTCCCGGTGCGTCGAGGCGCAAACTCTGAACACGACCCAGCTAGCTTTCTCTCTCTCTCTCTCTCTCTCTCTCTCTCTCTCTCTCTCTCTCTCTCTCTCTCTCTCTCTCTCTCTCTCTCTCTCTCTCTCTCTCTCTCTCTCTCTCTCTCTCTCTCTCTCTCTCTCTCTCTCTCTCTCTCTCTCTCTCTCTCTCTCTCTCTCTCTCTCTCTCTCTCTCTCTCTCTCTCTCTCTCTCTCTCTCTCTCTCTCTCTCTCTCTCTCTCTCTCTCTCTCTCTCTCTCTCTCTCTCTCTCTCTCTCTCTCTCTCTCTCTCTCCTCTCTCTCTCTCTCTCTCTCTCTCTCTCTCTCTCTCTCCCTCTCTCCCTCTCTCCCTCTCTCCCTCTCTCCCTCTCTCCCTCTCTCCCTCTCTCCCTCCCTCCCTCCCTCCCTCCCGCCCTCCCTCCCTCCCTCCCTCCCTCCCTCCCTCCCTCCCTCACTCCCTCCCTCACTCCCTCCTCTCTCTCTCTCTCTCTCTCTCTCTCTCTCTCTCTCTCTCTGTTGTTTTCATATTTACCACATCCAATGCAATACATCGGTGCGCGCATTCATTAACAATTCCCTAACGGAAACGTCCAACAACCTGCATATTAACTGTGTTCATAAAATCAACCGGTTAAGTTTTACACACAATCATTACTTCGACCAGGAATATTTGTTTTAAGCCACGCCAACAAATGGTTAACGCACGTTGTATATCACTTTGGACTGCGCGGGAAAAGTACGTAATTCGCAATTACAGTAACGACGCTAATTGCTTTCATTTTAATTATAAACACATCTTCATCTCGAGCCAAGTTTATAGGTACTGGAGGCGAATTTCACAAGGGTGCAAATTAACGGCGCTAACGGGACTCGGTACGGGAATTTAAGTCCGCGTGACATTACGTCAACATCACCGGCTTCCTAGAACAAAGCACGTGTCATTAGGGGGCTGTTAGGGGTGTAACGTACCAGCACGTTATGCAACCCACTCGGTGATTACGTCATCGAGACAGGAGGTGTATAATTGGTTGCCTAGAAACAGGATGGGAGAATAGATTGAAATGTATAACACCTACCGTTTAAAATGCATCGGTAAAATTAACTTGAGTTTTGATCGTAAACATTATCAGTGTATTGCCAATTATTGATGCCCCCTCCCACCGAATTGGTTAATAACGTATTATTTCGTACTACAATGGATTATCGCTATTTTGTAACGTATTGGTACAGCCATTAAATGCCAGTCTATCCAATTAAACCAAAAGGAGTTGTAACAAGGAAATGGTTTTGGATAAATAGTTGCAATTAACACAAATATGCTTGAATGACAGCTATGGTTTATCAGGTGTATGTTATGGAATGCATGTATGATTCGCCGGTGTGGTATGTTCTAAACACTTATCTTCGAGAACTGTTCAACCTGTAGGTCAAAAAGTGTCCAAGTTCAAAAGTGATTATTATCATAAAATAAAGATCGCTTTATAATAAAATAGTGTTATATTTAGATTCTACTCTAGCTATGTTAACATCTTGCTCATTCATGCACATGTGCTAATTAGGGTTGAGTTCAAATGATTGTTATCTGTCTATAAATATCGACCTACTTTTCAACATAACAAAGTTGTTGTCACGCTTGGTTCATATCACTATTAAACACTATTTCTAAAGTGTTCTGAATCAGTGCACAATAATGTATTGTATTGTTTCTGGAATGTTTTATCGCAGTCCGTACTACCATTGGACGCAAACCATTGTGTGTGTGTGTGTGTGTGTGTGTGTGTGTGTGTGTGTGTGTGTGTGTGTGTGTGTGTGTGTGTGTGTGTGTGTGTTTGTGCGTGCGTGCGTGGGTGCGTGGGTGCGTGCGTGCGTGCGTGCGTGCGTGCGTGCGTGCGTGCGTGCGTGCGTGCGTGCGTGCGTGCGTGCGTGCGTGCGTGCGTGCGTGCGTGCGTGCGTGCGTGCGTGCGTGCGTGCGTGCGTGCGTGCGTGCGTGCGTGCGTGCGTGTGTGTGTGTGTGTGTGTGTGAAAAAGTCACTTTAAATGTGATAAAATAGCGAACATACTAACAATCAGGTACTCAAAAATAAATTGCCGAATTTCCTTGCACTGTGGCTTTATGTATACCTTCGTCTGAAAGCAAACCTCACACAAATGTCATCCACTTATCTTGCCACGGTGCGAGTTAATTTTGTGAATAAAAGGTTCAACCTAATAAACGAACTACCCATAATCAAGCCGAATATAACTAACACGTAGGCCGCACGACCGCTTATACGGTTAACAAAAAGACTGCAATTCTACTTTGATCACGGTTTTACGACCACACTGTGACTTACAAATGTGCCCTTGTACCATTCCGCGCGCGTGTCCGGTGTGGGTCCGGTATATGGCTTCTTTGTCGGTTCACGCCTGTCGATTTTCACGGCGGTCGCCTAAGCACCAGATCAAAAACTGAAGCTAATGATTTTACAACGTTCGACATTGCGTTTAGAATAACCATTTAAGCAGTGAAAAACAACGCATTAAGTTGCCAACGGGCGGCCATCGTTTACCCTGTAGGAACCGTCTCTCGTGAGTCCTCACAGCGAAGATTACCACCCGAGTCAAACAACGACTTGCTCACCGGAAGTGACACTTTAGCATGGAAATGGCGGGAACGAGTTCGTTCTGGCATATGACAATGTGACTACAATGGGACACTTGTCAGTGGTTCATTTGTGTCATGCAATGGAATAACCGAATAGTGTCATTTATACTTTATAAGGAAAATTGCGCTCGTCACTGCTCGGCCATTTCGGTAGATTTTTGTTGAATTCTTGCTAAGTAAACGTGTTCTTGTTTTTGTTTTTGTTCTTGTTCTTGTTCGTATTCGTGTTCGTGTTCGTGTTCGTGTTCGTGTTCGTGTTCTTGTTCTTGTTTTGCTGTTGCTGTTGCTGTTGCTCTTGCTCTTGTTTTTGTTCTTGTTCTTGTTCGTGTCCTTGTTCTAGTTCTAGTTCTAGTTCTAGTTCTAGTTCTAGTTCTTGTTCTTGTTCTAGTTCTAGTTCTAGTTCTTGTTCTTGTTCTTGTTCTTGTTCTTGTTCTTGTTCTTGTTCTAGTTCTAGTTCTTGTTCTTGTTCTAGTTCTTGTTCTAGTTATTGTTCTAGTTCTTGTTCTAGTTCTAGTTCTAGTTCTAGTTCTAGTTCTAGTTCTAGTTCTAGTTCTAGTTCTAGTTCTAGTTCTAGTTCTAGTTCTAGTTCTAGTTCTAGTTCTAGTTCTAGGTCTTGTTCTAGTTATTGTTCTTGTTCTTGTACGTGTTCTTGTTCTTGTTCGTGTTCTTGTTCTTGTTCTTGTTCTTGCTCTTGTTCTTGTTCTTGTTCTTGTTCTTGTTCTTTTTCTTGTTCTTGTTCTTGCAATAAGGAACTCGTTGGGGCTTGGCCAACACATTCCATATACATGGTGTGTCTTATATCAATGGGTACATAAGAGTTCAGGCCGGAACGATGATTTCATAGTTGTTTCTTTCAAGCGGATGTTCCTTTCAACTGGAGACCTTACGGTGAAATAGTGTGTTTACTTTTACAAACAAATAAGAGCGATACATATGGTTACCGTTATGTATAGGTCTATAATATCGTTATTGGACACTGCTAGTTGTCTCAATTCATTCTTATTCTTCATCAAATAGTTTTAATTATTCTTCGTTTTGGTCGGATCCACACAAATTCGACACAACATTGAAACAATTATTACGTGGACAACATTACTTACGTGAGCGGAAAGCTGGTCGCCCAGAGATATACCTGGCGAAAGAAACTTTATAAAAAAGACAACTGAAACTAGGATGGAAGTCTTGAATCAAATTGGTGACGGGAGACAGAGTGAACTAAAAAAATCATGATACACTGTTACATGTGTAGCGATCCACCACATACGTAGTCGTTCTAATATGTAGCTACATTTACATAATATAAATAATCAGAACAGGAGCTAATGTCGTATTTATAGATTTACATTCATACATACATTATTTTGTTTAAAGTATTCCTTGTTTTAATATATGTTTGTGCATCTACTGGTATTGAACAGCTTAAACCTGTTTGACACGAGACGTTCTCGATCACAGTATACAATTAAGCGTCATTGCGGAAGTCCTTTACGTAAAGACATTAATTTCACTGGTACCGTTTCACCCCCCCCCCCCCCCCCCCCTCCACAACTCCGTCTACTTGACAAATTCTTGCAGACTCCCCATGCATCCCGCCACAACAGGTTTACGGGACTTTCTCCGTAGTCGTTAACGCGGCGGTGAATGTCGATGACTGTCATCAGTGGCCCCGTCTCGCCCCGTGCGGCACTTACCCAGCACAAATTAGCGCGGGCCGACTTCGCCGATCACTACCGAATTGGTCATTACGCGTCACGCTGTATTAATCCGAACATCAGCGCCATGATAACCAGATTGGGGTAATTTGTGCGCGGTTACGTCAGCACGCGTAGACGCCATTCGTGGCGACGTCACATTAGCGTGACAACAGGTGCGTGTCATTGTCATGCGGGGCCAGGAGACGAGTTACAGGCGCCCGTAAAGACGCAACCATGCCTATACCTCCCTCCGGTCCAGCCAGCTGTTCGTCGAAGATGCAGCCGATTTTCGCAACATAACTATTTCCCCGAAAGGTTATGAAATTCACCTTCTCCCCACAACACAAGACAGATAAGACGCGGGTACAACTATGTACGTAGAATAATAAACATTCAATTCCATTTCAAAGACTGTCGTCTACACCTACAGTGACAAGTAAAGCAATATCTAAATGTGTTAACCTTTCAAAACATTATGTTGATAAATAACAGTTTAATCCGCTACAATTGTATCATAAATAATACATAAATAACGTTCTTTCATAAAGCATTTTACAGCATGATATATATATCTTGTATCTGTATAAAAACAATTATGCCTCTCCGAAAAAATATAAAGTCAGACAGCGACTACGATAAAACGTTAGCAACTGGAAAACGACAGCAAACTGGCGTACGACGGCGCGCAGAGAGAAAGACAGAGAGAGAGGGGGAGATAGAACATAGAGAGAGCAGGCAGGCAGGCAGGCAGGCAGGCAGGCAGGCAGGCAGGCAGGCAGGCAGGCAGGCAGGCAGGCAGGCAGGCAGGCAGGCAGGCAGGCAGGCAGGCAGGCAGGCAGGCAGGCAGGCAGGCAGGCAGGCAGGCAGGCAGGCAGGCAGGCAGGCAGGCAGGCAGGCAGGCAGGCAGGCAGGAAGGCAGGAAGGCAGGCAGGCAGGCAGGCAGGCAGGCAGGCAGGCAGGCACAGACAGAGAGGGGGGAGAGAATCACTGCAGGCAGAAGACCCAAACCCCGGTCTCTTAACTGAAAATGCGAAGATCAGACATGCATGTTCGTCCAAATGAGATATGTTTGTTTGCAGATGGCGCAACCAATGGAATATTATTTTTTTAAAGTTCAACTAAAACGTGCATGTTTAATCTAAAGAATACGAAAGACATCGCTCTCACGTGAATTCTCTTAATTTTATCTAGCTCTGTCTAGCTTCAAAACTTTATTATGTTGAAGCACTGTAACATTTACATACTGAAACATATTTTTGTTCTACGCTTCATAAACAACCGAAGAGTCGCTTGTGAAATGTCTTTGTAGAATTAAAAAACTTACAAAAGATCATTGCCACTTCCCCGGAGACAACGTCACGGCTGACTGATTTTCAACGGCACTACTCAACACTCAATAAAGCGACCCTTCCCTTTTCGATTGTGTCTATCTTCTGACACTGCCTAAATATAGTACGATTACGTAAGACACTTGGTGACGTAACCGCGTCGGAGAGATGTCCCTTTTTAACACTTGGAGACAGTGCGAGCGTACGTCAGCAGGCGGAGAGTAAAGGCATCTTCCCGTCGTTACGTCATCCGTATTGTTATTGCGACGAAGACGGCGTAACTACGGAGGCTCCTTATGAGAAACTGTCAACGAGTGGTGTTGACGTTTCTCTTGAATGCCGACGACGTAATTGACATACATGACTCTTGGAAGTCAGATATGGAGAGAGTATGACTATATGATGTTATTTCGAACGGACTCATGCAAACACTCACATACCCGTGTATACTTTAGGAAGATAGGTACAGACACACATGTACTCACGTGCACACACAATCGCACACAAGTACTGCACGCTCGCACACACGCACGCACACATATGTGCACGTACGCACGCATGCATGCAAGCACACACACACACACACACACGCACTCACATACGCACGCACAGCGCGAACGCGCATCTATGATATATATAGTATATAGCAGATCTGCTATACAGCAGACCGCGACACTATTATACATGGCGACAGATGGGGCGTTGCAGTATCAAGTAACGTGAACTATACATAAGTTACCATAATGACAACTCCCATGTTTCTTAATGAATTATAATGTGTATCATTTTGTTTAGTTTAGCTGGTATACTTTGAATACTTCGACATCATATACTTGCTAGAGACTCAATGTATCGAGGGTCGATTCCACCAACATGCTCCCGTTTCAAAACTGATGCTATTCCTTTCACCTGTGGACTGTGTACATTGTCTATAAGCTACACTAGATCATTCCTTCTTTCTACCTGTAGATGTTGTCTATGCCAGAAGTAAACATCACATATAGGAGGCAAATGTGTAGCATGTTGTCCGTCGCCTTATAATTATAGAGAATCGTTTTAGATTTGGTAATCTTTATTTATAAAATACACTACCGCATATAGTGAGTGAATAATCATTTTGTTGAGAACATTTATATATCGAAGGAAAACGAAAAAATAGGATGAAACAGAAGAAGGAGAAGAAAAAGTAGTAGTAGTAGTAGTAGTAGTAGTAGTAGTAGTAGAAGATGATGATGATGAAACATAAGAAGGAAAGAAGAAGAAATGAAAAAAGAAGTCCAGACTGTCATAACAAGTATCCATCTCTCGGGCCCACCCATGCATAGGGCAGATTCCACAGATGCCGGATCCGCCCATGGATGCCTTTAGGTGTGTACGACCAACCAAGCCGTATTGTTATTCGACACTATCAGGTAAGTCAATATGGAGCAATGAATACCCAGACTAAGACGAAACCTCAAACTTCTTCCTCTTCTGAACCCACGCCTAGACTATGTATACTTAGATATGTAATTGTTTGTCAATGACTTGCAACCCTACACAAGCTTTACCAATACGTTGCCATGTCTCTTTGAAGACATCAATGCAAAAACTGGCACCTGAACAAACGCAAACTGCAACGCACGACCAAGCTTGACTTCTTTCATTCGCGTGGACAATACTCAGTTTCATCTCGATAAAGAGTTACTGACACCCAATAATTGGCCGGGTGATTCAGATCCATCGGCCGCCCGCCAACGTGCACAAGTTGCATCTCGATAAGGCGTCACTGACACCTAGTAATTAGTTTGATAATTCCCATTGCCCACCAACGTGTACAGGAATGACACCGATTTGATTTGAACTGACTTCCGGTGATGACGGTTGAAACGTTTCGCGCGCCCAAAAACCGCCCCACACTGGGCGGGCATAGAAATCGACGTATAGCTCCATTTGAATTAAATCCCCTCTCGTTTAGTGTTCCGTTCCCAGCGTCAGCAGTCGTTCGGCGAAAAAAGGAGATAATGTTTTTACGATGGTACACCGAGAAAGGTTTCGATCGTTAAGAAATCATCAAGTGATCAGGTGGACACGCCTTCCGGCATGCTGTATTGTCGCCCCATTAAGCACTATATTCCCGTGCGCAGTAACTAGTTTTCTAATTTGAAGAAGACATCGGATGCCATTAAGATCCTGCTCGGAGCGCGCGCCTCCGTCGCCGCGGGATAGTGTGGGCTCGCACGTGCGCACGTGCGCGCTCATGCATGTCGGTGCGGGTTGCCCCAACCCCGGGGGTGTTCCGTTGTACAAATGATGCAGGTGCCGAAGGAGGAATTATATGCATCCTTAATGTGGCATTGTTCCGGAATGTGTAGCGACAAGCACGCAGGCATAGCGTACCATCGATAAAACATATTATATTGTGAGGCGCTCTAGCGTAGAACGTCGGACTCTCAATCGTGACAGTTCTTGTTTGAATCATATCGTTGCAATGTTGAAGCATGGGCAACTTCGTTGACATCTCGTTGCCTCAGTTCATTAATATGTACGCGAGAGTACCTGGCTACAGTGGATACACGTAAACGAATATCACAGGCGTCGGAACCGGGGGGGGGGAGCGGGGGACTGAGCCTCAACCAATATTTTTGGTGGGTGGGCTTGACATATTTTTAGCCCCTAATATGTCGGTAAGGGGGTGCAGTTGAAGGGTTTGGGCCTCAGCACGCCGCTCTTTACCACGTTCGACGCCTACGAGTATCATTCTTGCAGCGGTTGCAGCTTGGCGAAATGCTTCACAGAGAACATATAAGTTGAGATAGTATTAATAGTAATTATAATAATAATAAGTTTATTTCAGTTGCAAAGATACAATATACAGATTGAAAATAAGACTATGGTGTAACTACGCAGATTCCTAAGAAATCAACTGGTCTGCCAGAGGATGAAATGTAAACCGCCTTTGAGCAGTACCAACGACAGGATAACCACGCTATATAAGTACTTACGTTTCCGTGCGTTGGCTAGGTTTTTAAAGAAGAATTTCCCGAAATCTAAGCATCTTGTAAATCACTTCATTCATTTCAGAGTAATCTCGTCAATTATCTAAACAAATTAAACCGTATGAGCCACCATGCCCACTGGCGTTTTGCCAATATACTACACAGATACATGCATAAGCTTACAGCCACAGCGTTTAGTAAACACTTCAAAAAAGCTACCGTAATGCTACGTCGTGTGATGACGCGTGGGTGTGACGTAATAGTCTAAAGTTGGACATTAAAAGAAACCGTAGCGCTGACGTAGTCATCGATGAGAAGCTTGTTGCCTTGTTGCTTTCTCTGACGCATTTCGAGAGCAACAAAAAACTATTATACAGCTGATGCGGTAATTCGCACGTGTTACTCTTAGCTTTAAATAGTTCTGAAGTACAGGTATTTTGCCATGTCTTGTGTTGTTCCTATTTTGAAAATTTGTTCATGTCATGATACATGTTCTCGGGGAAATAAAGACATTGTAATATAATTGAATTGTATAAGCATATTATATAGCCGTGTTCCAAGTCTCCAGCAAGTGTTCCCAGCACAGATATTTAGTCGGCACTGAAGCTAGCCCTCTTTGATTATTTTACGTGACCTGCGTTGACATGACATCGTAAAGTATGTGAGGTTCTCGTATTACGCTGTATTTAGTTCTCGGGTCTGCTTAAAACCCTTCACACTTCATCTCCCTGTACAACACTTCACCTCCCTGTACAGCAGCCGCGGTCATTCCTCGATTTCTCTTATATAGCTTTCAGTCACGCCGCATTTAATGTGCCAAGAATATTTGTTCATATACAGTTTGGCCATCACTGTAGTGAGAAACTAAATTGTACGCTGATCATCTGATAAACATAATCTTAATGTAAATGTGTTTATTCACACTGGGAAGAAAACTCAATTAGGACCCGACCAAAGAATACATGTCAACGAATATAACACCTTTACAGTTACCGAACGAAATCATTTATGATCTAGTCACAGTTGAAAAACCGCTTGACAGCGTCAAGGTTAATGAGTTTTCGCTTGGTATACGGCAAACATGTCCAAACCACTGTGTATAACCTTCCGTGTCTGAAGAATACATCTGGAATCCATCGAGAGGAGAATGATTTATCTCTGAGGACACATCCTCTCCTCTCAGTTTCCAGTCTTCTACACTCTAGACTGCTACTGCCAATGGGCTCACAATAAGCAGGCTTTCGGTCGTGTTGAGATGCTTATGTTAGAAACAAATGCTTTTCTACATTACCTCTATATTACTCTCTGCCAATAGCTGCTTGTAGAAATGTATGCGTCTTAAATATGTCCAGAGACTGGACAACTTAAAAACTAAACAATTATATTGTTTGTATTGCGTGCCACTTGAAACGTACATGTTGTAATTGGTCAATTTATGTGTGGCCTGATTTTAAACACAAGAACGTTGAGAGTGCCACATATAACGCAAGCGCTGCATGCCAACAACCCGACGATTCTCAAATTGAATTTATAGATGTATTTGTGGTGATAGACTCTTCTGTCACCTCGTGTAATATAAGAACATTGTCTTGCGGAGTTATTACTGTCGATGGATTACATCTCGAGCCGTTACAAGAAATTTATCTATATGTGTAAACTTCACAAATCTTTCTTTGTCCCTAACTCACATAAGTTTTGCAAGTGAACTTGTGAAATGTGTTCCAAACGGCAGAGCGTAGACCTACAAAAATGTTCTTTTAGTGTCCACGTATTCAAAGTGTGTGTAGCTTGTCATTATCTGGATGACTGCATCTGGTGCATTATCAGGTATCAACCATTGTCGAGATGTGCACGACCAATCATGAGGCCATATTGTACGCATCTTCCAATATATGTATTAAAATATTGTTTGTATACACAACGTACCATTTTGTGAACTATTTACACATTTTATTATCGCAGCATTATCATTGAATAAATAAAATATATATCTGTACATGTGGAGATGCATTCACACCGTCGTACATAAATGTCGTATAGTCATCACATCGTTTATAGCAGATATCACATCGGTCGGAAACAGGAAGTTCATGCGTCTTTCTAATTTAAAATATACAATCGCCAAAGATTCACAATAGTACAAGTAAGCGTTCTTGTCTCATGTCATGTCCTTTCAAATATCATATCTAGATATGACATCGATTTGACGTTAACCATGTTCATCGGTATATATTATACCGTTCGGCAGTTGATATTATAAACACTAACAGAATTGGATGCGTTCATAGACACAATTCCATAGGCTAAAACACGTCCGTCGTAGTTCGACCCACCATTAGGTCGTGCCAGTGTTTTGAGGTGTGAACTGTTCACGCGTTTGTGATACCACGAGTGTCACCACAGTCTGAGTGTCACCTCGGCTCTAGTGTCCCCATGCCCCGCATGTCACCACGGCCTCCAAACAGACGATTCTTCGTCCTGCTTCAGCGCAAGTGTACTCAGCGGCAGCGCAGGAACAGAAGAAATAAGCGAACTGTTGAAAGCCCTGGAGTGTGGTTCAGTGGCACTCAACCGTCCGTAGTCCGTATCGGGAACATCATCTGCAATGAGTGGACTGGACGTGCGAGTGTTCTGCGGCTGATGTCCGGCAGCCTGAAGCGAAACTCGTCCGGACAACGGAGACGGCGTCCGGGATCCGCTGTAAGGCGCTGCTGCTTCGTGGTGCGCCGTAAGTCCGATGGGTGTCGCTGCAACGTAGCAAAGTCCCGGTAGAGACGATAGTTGCGTCGTGCACGGAACGCCATACGCGGGGGACGGACACGCCGGTATCACCCGCCCAGGGGACATGGCTGGGATTCGGTTCTCCTTCATCATCTGCCCATCGAGATGTTGCATGAGACGGGCCGAGAGGTCTGGGTGGACCGGGGTGCGACTCATGTAGTGGTTCACCTCGCCCGCACATTCCTCGTAGCCGGCCGCGTACTTCGTCTGTCGGTGTCGCTGTTGCATCGACTGCAAGTGCTGCACCGTCAGCTCGAGGATGTCGGCCTTGTCCATTTTTGTACAGCTCGACTCCTGCAAACAAACAGAATGGAACGTTACAATGCTGCAGTGTAGATTGCGATAAGTGCTTAGTTGGGCAACTAGAGCACTCTATACCTAAACACCTGTATACTACTAACGATAAATATTATTTGGATTACTCGGAGTAACTGCAATTCATGTTATGGAAACTACTAACTACTAAAACATAATGTTATCTGATAACGCACAAGCGGTTAGTGTATTAGTTATTTGACACAGTAACATTAACAATGGTTATACGTAATAATTATTAACGTATCGTTTGGAATAATGTATACAATAAACCGACAAGCCATAGCATAGCTGCTGCTGGTATATTAGTGATACAATGGCAATTATTCCAACTTGTGGATTTACCAAATTGTCTATGCCCATCGTGCCTGTACAGGTATTATGCCATATTGGCAGCGCCATCTGACGACTACCCACTCAATCATAACTGTAAACACAGTATTTTATTTTAGCGTTCAGAGAATGAGCCGCGTGTCTGCACGCCAGTCGTACACTGTCGTTTCACAATACTTACATCTTTTTTGAGCGCCTCCAGAACCAAAGTCTTCAGTTGATTCAACGACTCGTTAATTCGTTCTCGTCGTTTACGCTCGATCAAAGGCTTCCTGATCTGCAATGAAGGAAACGACACAAGTTACACCAGATGCTAAATTGGATGCGCATAAACAATGTCGCCGCTGGGGGTCCCCGATGACGTCATAGGAGACCAACAACGGACACAATCAGCAGCTTCCTGGCGGCTGTCCACTTGGTCCGGCCACGTGTGATCAGTGGGAGGCTCAAGGGAGATGTGACGACACCGGCGTCAACAGGGGTAATTTAAACAAGTTATCTCGCTGAAACCTGAACCCAAATTGTTGGACTGGACTTTAACACATGACCCGGTTACCCAACCCACTCCCTTTCATCTGAATCCAGGAATAAACACCAGTGAAGGGGAATGTTAATTTCACAAAGTATCCATGCAAAACAAAGCACGGTTTCGAATTATATGTTTAACTCTCAAATTACTTTTCTATTGCAACGTATGCAAATCGTTATCATGCGGGAGCGACTGATACCAAGCCCCCACTTCACGGTCATCGATACCGGGTAAGGCACCGATACATTTTCATAACAACATTTCCACATGCGTGTTATGTATGTGGAAAACAAATATTTAATGTACGGTAACCGTAAAGCCAATGTTAACTAAATGGTTAAGCATGCACATTCATTTGTCAAGCATACAACAACATATTGTTGCATGGAAGCCATGCGTCACACAAGAATACACAACTGCCATCTTTGTCGATAGCATTTGTTACTTTCCCATGCATACAGCTGTAGCACCAAACACAGTATCTGCTACGCTTCACCACACTTCTAAGTTCTAGTGTCTACAGCAATATGAAAGCCATAATTAAACAGCACCGCCCGATACAAAACACATGGCAACAGTACACATGCAATGGTTCTCACCTTACGTAGCTGTGCACTGGAAATCCCAGGACTGCAGCATTCCGACCGATCCATTGTGTCCGCTAGCATAACCACTGTAAAATCCTCGTTCTGTAACTCGCTTGGCTGTTGGCGCGTTTAAATGTGACGCATGGTTGTCGTGTGCTGGAATTTATACGCGCGGCGCCTAGCTCCTGTGATGGCATTCGGCGGCGACTGGCCGACCAATCAGCAGGCGCCGTCTCCCGGAGCGACGGCTCAGGCATGCGCGCGGCCGTGTGTGGGGCGGGGCTAAGCGAGTCATTAGCAGGACGCGACCGTGTAGGACATTGGCGGCGTCTGCCTGCCACGTCGTTGGTGACAGCAGCATTGTGCGAGCCACGCGCTCGCTCCCACTGCAGTTGGAGCGAGCGTGTCAGCCCGCACCCCCCGCACCCCCGCCCCTGGCCCCGTAATAAAGCTAATGGTTGACTGGTTGGCTGACAGTCGAGCGACGCACGTGCGGGTAGAAGGCTTAGGGGTTGGTTCTCAAGTAGCGGGGCTGGATGTCGCGAGAACAGTAGGAGCAACAATACTCAAACAAGACGCTACCATTTCGTTACCTCGATCTTTTGGTCGACCTACATACAAGTCACTACCAACATTGGATGGTATGGACTATATAAATTAACCAAAATTGTATTAATAAAAAGCGAACCTACACAAACATCTTCACCAAAAACATCTTCACCAAATTTATTTTACTATTTCCTGTATTTGAAACATGACCGGAATGTCTTCGTTTGCTTTGCTGTCGGGTGATTCGATATACGGCGATTGTAAGAATACAAATATAAGCACATTCTGCGTCAATTGTGTTTACATGCGTAGGTAACATGCCTTTAGAACCAAACCGTGGGCATCAGCATCATACATGTTCTCCGTGTGTGATATATAACTGTTCTCTAACTATATCATTTTACTGTATGTAATTATTATCATCAGTCAATTCTACCGTTCAACTCCTCGATCGTGGGCAGAGATGTCGATATGGGCCTATGTACACAATGCACATTATTGCCTTAAAACGTTCGGCAAGCCTTTGACACGCTCCCCAAGAACAAGCAGTCGAACTGTGGGAAAGCGGCGTCACGCGTGACTGCCTCGGAGCGCTCGTGTCGTGAGAAAGGCCACCGTTGGGCACGCTTCAGTGCCCGCCTCTTTGTTCTAGTCGGCGCGAGATTCTAAGAGCCAGATTCTAAGAACGCTCCATAAATAAGAAGTACGTAAATAAAAGCGGAAAACAAACAAACAAGCTTGTGTCACCGACTGTGCTTGCAGCCCGAGTGGCGACGTCCAGAGTACCGACAACGGCGCCACTTGGAGATTTACTTGAGCAACAATGTGACTTGTGATTAAACGAGTTCTCGAAAGAGTTCGTTCACTTTCTCTCCTGGCTGTTTCTGTTTTATTTTTAACACGGACACTTGACAGAAAACGTGTGTAATTTGAAACTATATACACGAATAGCGTATATAGGAAACAATCGCGCGGCAATAGAGCCTGCTAGTCAAAAAAGGCGACAAATCCAAAACGACAACCAAAACGGCGACAATCTTTGTCAAAATAGCAACAAGGCATCGAGTAAACACGGCGACTTTAGTTGGTCAAGATGGCGAAAAATATTGGTCAAAACGGCGAGAAACCAAAACAGACACATAGCCAACACGACAACACAGCTAAAACGGTGATCAACCAGTAATTTGCATTCCTTATTATAATGAATTAGCGTATGTGAGCGAAAGTCGATGTCGCTTTAGATTTACACCATATCGAAGCCATCATAGTACCCTTTCTCAGACACATATAGCATTAATCAACATGTCCAGGCACATTGTATTGTCTATCGAATTGTCTGCCTCCTTATCATTACCGGCATAAAGCATATTTAACTAATATCCCTCAAGCAATGTCATTCCTCTGTGCTTGGAGAGGAAATTTAATAAATGTGTTCATATGTTTTTTATTTATATCATGCCTGTTGTTTTTACCATTTATCACAAGTTAACTGTTTGGCGGATAAGCAGGTTCCGCGACTAGAGTTTGGATTGCGGTCACAACAGGGTAAGAACCATTAACTATCCTATACATTTTATATATAATGTTGTCACATTTCATTTGCGGTTGCCTCACAAGGCTGTCGTGAGTGAGCGTTAATTGTACTAATTTCTAATTTTGTTATTTTATTTATAATTATTATTACCTTTTGTGATACGCTGATGTATGTTTGCATTATATATGTTTAATTTGCTCATATGAATGAATATACACTGACTGTCAACGTTTATACATATGCATTTTTCACAGATATATCTAAAAACCGAAGGGCCCAGACACAATGCTTAACGGTAACCTTTATTTAAACCATTTAATCTGTCGCCCTTCAGACCCGTAAATGAAGGGGATACAAAGCTGTTTTGGATCTGTTTGATTTGTCGTCGTTATTACCTGTATCGCGGCAGCAATACAGTCTTAAACATCGCAGGCCGTTACTAACTAAACTTGTAAAAAAGATGTACGGCTAGCAAGATCGATCAAATATGTCAGATTCGTTTAGTCTCACCCGACAGGAGACTGCGGACAAATTTGACTCTGTCAGTTACACGTTATAAGCACACACAAAGCCATAACAAGTTCATTTCGCAGTAGCGTTTAAACGTCCGTGGAATGAAGGCATGCACGATCCCGCTGATAACGCTTACACTTGGCGCACGTGTACGCACCTTGCACAGTCCACCATACACAAGAAATTAATACGCCAAAAAGTCGTACAATTCGTAAATGCGTATTTTTCTAGTGGAGAAACAAATGTGATGAAATAATAAGACTAACATATTAAACCCATAACATTTAATGTAAACGATGAGCGAAGACAGATGTCAAAAAGAACATGGACAGGAGAAGAGGATCAAACGACGAAGAGGAAGACCAAAGCTAAGATGGAACGACAACACGAAAAGATACCTTAAGAGGGCAGGTGTGAACAGCCACGAATGGAAGGTCATTGCGGACAACAAACGGAGATGGAGGGAAATAACGAAGAAAGCAGAAGAAGTTACTGAGTGACAGAGACCCCACCCCGCAAGGGAGCAAGCGAAAGGAGTTACTGAGTGATAGAGACCCCACCCCGCAAGGGAGCAAGCGGAAGAAGTTAATGAGTGACAGAGACCCCACCCCGCAAGGGAGCAAGCGGAAGGAGTTACTGAGTGACAGAGACCACACCCCGCAAGGGAGCAAGCGGAAAAAGTTACTGAGTGACAGAGACCCCACCCCGCGAGGGAGCAAGCGGAAGAAGTTACTGAGTGACAAAGACCCCACCCCGCAAGGGAGCAGGCGGAAGAAGTTACTGAGTGATGGAGACCCCACCCTGCAAGTGAGCAAGCGGAAGAAGTTACTGAGTGATGGAGACCCCACCCCGCAAGGGAGCAAGCGGAAGAAGTTACTGAGTGATGGAGACCCCACCCCGCAAGGGAGCAAGCGGAAGAAGTTACTGAGTGATGGAGAGACGATAAAGATTTATTGACAAAAAGATCACTTTTAACTTCGGCACTGAAAGTTTTGGACTTCATGTTAAACTAAAAACACTGTCGAGTGTTTCAATCTAAGTTCAACGTTTTAATACATTTAGTATGTTCGAGGGTGAGTGTTTTGAACATTCAACAACGTCACCGATTCGTTGTGGCGATATCGCTTCGTGTAATCACAACTTACCCGCCCGACTTGATCTACCATTTTAGTAATATTTTTTTCACAGTAAATGTACCTTATATTCCGTGACGTTTCGACTGCTCTCAGCAATCATCAGAATATAAGGTAAACTGACCGTGATAAAGATAAAAAAGGTAATTACTAATTCAGTCTAATGAACCTCTTCGTGTATATGCGATTTATAGCTTATTGCAACAAACCATCTTATACCGACCCATGGAGCAACAAACCATCCTAAACCGACCCATGGAGCAACCAACCATCTTATACCGATCCATGGAGCAACTAACCATCTTATACCGATCCATGGAGCAACCAACCATCTTATACCGACCCATGGAGCAACCAACCATCTTATATCGACCCATGGAGCAACCAACCATCTTATACCGACCCATAGAGCAACCAACCATCTTATACCGACCCATGGAGCAACCAACCATCTTATACCGACCAATGGAGCAACCAACCATCTTATACCGACCCATGGAGCCACAAACCATCTTAAACCGACACAGGAGGCAACAAACCATCTTAACCCGACCCATGGAGCAACAAACCATCTTAAACCGACCCATGGAGCAACCAACCATCTTATACCGACCCATGGAGCCACAAACCATCTTAAACCGACACAGGAGGCAACAAACCATCTTAACCCGACCCATGGAGCAACAAACCATCTTAAACCGACCCATGGAGCAACCAACCATCTTATACCGATCCAAGGAGCAACTAACCATCTTATACCGACCCATGGAGCAACCAACCATCTTATACCGACCCATGTAGCAACCAACCATCTTGTACCGACCCATGGAGCAACCAACCATCTTATACCGACCCATAGAGCAACCAACCATCTTATACCGACCCATGGAGCAACCAACCATCTTAAACCGATCCATGGGGCAACAAACCAAGGGCTGCTATATCCATTACGGTATTTTGATCTTAAACTCGTTCCCACTGACCATTTAAAATGTAATTTAACCTATTAATAACTGTACATAATCATACGAGGCGTTGTTACAAGTTATGTGCTGGTTGGTATCTGAGGTAGGCATACTTGGAACCACTGTTATATAAAGCGAAACTATCCAGATGTATTGCAATACATTCTACAGTTGTATAATAAACAAGCGAAACATTACACCTTATGCCAGATTTTGACACGATGTAAATGTCACCTGTGCAGGGAGTGTAATCGGGACACAAGAGTTAATACAACCAAGTATTTGTTTATAGAAAAACAATAGACAACAGACAATAATGTCTGAACCGTAATAATACAATTTTACGACTGACTGCATGCGCTGTATTCCGTATATAAATATACACACACATACAAATTCACACACACACACACACACACACACACACACACACACACACACACACACACACACACACACACACACACACACACACACACACACACACACACACACACACACACACACACACACACACACACACACACACACACACACACACACACACACACACACACACACACACACACACACACACACACACACACACACACACACACACACACACACACACACACACACACACACACACACACACACACATATATATATATATATATATATATATATATAATATATATATATATACATAGTATACTATATCTGCCTAAAAAAATTAATTTGTCTTGGAATTTGCAAGACTTTCGTTACAATTAAAATACAAACGATACATCACGTAACTATTGTTTCAATGACGATATCAACCAATGAGGTTGTTGTACGATCCTGTAGTATTTACATAATCACGTGACGAAAAAAAAAACAACGACGACTGACTTTTTCCGTTATTATAGATGGGTCGCACTGTTTAATTTATGAACTTATTTCCCCAAAAAACTACCCATCAGATTGTTTCGGCGGTTACTGTGTTGCTGCGAATATACCTTTAACCGGAAGTGATTAGAGGTTTACCAACGTTTGGAATGCCTCGTCTTTTCAATAAATTTGGCAAAAATAGCTTGACCGGGCGGTCCGGAACAAACGAATACACAAATACATCCGGCATCACTGCGAATTGCGGGGGCAAGGGGTTTTATGTGTACATGACCTCATCAGACACTTCGTTTCCGATCCAGCTTTGCTGATTCGACACTAGAAAACGCGGCCGTGATAAATGTCTCATTGATGACGCGGCGTACCCCCAGGGACTCGTCAGAAAGACGTCACGCCAACAGATCCGCCTCTGGTTTCAGTTCTGTGTTAAGCGTTGCGACACGTGGAAGCACGTCGTACAATATGCGTGGGTGCTGTTGGAATTTCTCTGATGGTGTTTAAATAATATAACTGTGCGTGCTAAAAGTTAGTTTTCACCACTGATTCGCCGGGTAATATGTAATATGTACCAAGTCTCATTGGGGGACTTATAATATACCTGAAAGGGTTTCAAGAACGCGTGCATAAAAATGATGATGATGCAGGTACGTGTGTGCCCAAAATGTAAACACAATCGTCTAATAAATAAAAGCTTGAAATTAGTAGCACAGAAATAAACAGTAATATAGGGTTATGTCACTTCCTTTTATTACAATACACGAATCACTTAAATTTTCTCTACATAACATGTCACAAATGGTTACAAATAATATAAAACCATAAATCATGTGTGATATCGTATCATATTGTGCTATTGCGTTAACCATTACTTGTTATCAGTATAATATAATCAAACTTTTCATTAAAGAAGCTGAATATTTTCCGAATTTTAACTCGAATGTCTTCTCCCGGGCAGCGGTTATATCACAGACACATATAAAAAACGACTACAACATACACACATATAGGTATTATGCGTCCAGCAAATGGTCAGAAAAACGGACCACATCCGCATTGCCCGTCATCTACGCATGTCGCGAGCGCTTACAACGTGTAAACCCCCTGTTAGGTGCGGAACCGGAAAGCAGAGATGTCGGGACAGACTGGGCAGCATTAGTCACGTGTCTTTTGTGATGGACGTTTAGTGGGCGGTTCTACATCGAACGTTCTGGATACTGATGGAATAAAATGTCATCTTTAAAGAACTCCTACAAGAGATCAAATCAAATCGACAACTGAGGTTACGGTGCGACTATTTAAAACGGGACTTGATTATTGACGAACAATAGACGGCACGGAGTCTGTTAATTAAACCTCTAAGATGTTTATTACTGGCTGCTACAGCCAATGACTTGACCAGTCGTTGGGTTTCGTGATCAAACGTTCGCTTTTGTTCCGGTAACCGGACAGCTGTAAAATTTATATAACGTTCGTTTGTGTGTTGTGAAGAACGTTGAAAAAAGAAATTGAGGCACAACTAAGTATATCCGTGTAATTATACCTAGTCAAACGGATTTATTTTGTACTATTAAATATTAAACATGGTCGAACCATCGGCGAAACGTTTTAAAGTTCTGAACCAGTTTAGTGACATGTTCTGTAGTTGTTAAGCAGTTTTGTTCTATAGCAACATATTCTTGGTTAGCATGCTTAGCAATTTGGAATATGGGAATAGCTGTGATTTGTTTAGCTATTTGTGCCAGACAGAGCGAGTGGAAGATGTCAACCCGTTATCATGCGTTCTTCTTTGTGACGTTTTCTTGCAAATTTTACATATGTGTATATTTCGTGTTCTTGTAATTTATTATTATAGTCGTGTCGTTGATACACGGATAGTGTATGTCGTTCGTGAGATTCATATCCTTCTATGAGATATTCAGTTCGTATCGCTCTAGTACGCCATCGGGAAATGTGTCTTTGTGCACAATGAAGTATTTTCGTGTCTTTGCAAACGCCGTTCTGTTTTGTCATACAGTTCTTTTTTATAGCAGAATTTACGTTCGTGCATGTCCGTATATGTGAATTATGTATATAGGTCCTATCTTATATATATCTCTTACTTTCGTTTCCTTTTATGGCATATTTGGTTCCCGCTTTTGCAAAGCTTGGGTCTTCCGTTTGTGTTGTTATATTACAGAGTTTTCGGTTCCTGCTTAGGTATTACATATTATGCTCATATTCTTCTATGACGTCTCCACGTCCCGCCTATGTATCTTATCCGTATCCTTCTATGAGACTTATTAAGTTCCAGCCTTTGAATCAGATCTTTCCTTCTCTGACGTATTCGGTTCCTGCTTTTGCAGCTGGATTTCGCACTAATGCTATCACCGTCACAACAAGAAGCAAACTCAGACTGTCTCGAATAACCAACCGAGACGGCAATCCCGTTTATGTGTCCCGGCCCGAGGATCGGCGTTGCGAGACGGGCCTGATTGCATCTGCTGGCGGAAGGTGAGTAATTACAGCGTCCACTCACGAGGAACTGAAAGCGTGGCGGAGTATCGGGTCGCAGCCGTCTTTGTCTTGAACGAAGCAGCGTACAAAAATAATTAGTTGCTCTGAAATCTCTTCACGCATTCTATAGCAACTCGCAGTTTGATCAAGTCATCGAGTGCAGTTATTGCGATGTCATCTTCGCCAAGATAATCTCTAATATGCATCCATAGTGTTTTATGTGTACTACTGTCGGCGCCTTGTATCGTCACCAGCTTTTTTAAGTTTACAATTCAGATATATATTTAAAGCAGACGCCGCACTTTGATGTTTTAAGTTGTCTCCTTTCAGACACATTTCGCAAAAAAAGTATTCACCTTATCTAGTATTGCCTACGACATGTTGTAGCTCGTTTGTGGAAATGTGTTATTTAGTTTTGATGGAATCGTCGTGAAAGCTGTTCAATTAATTAAGGTTTGAGCTAATCAAAATTCGGTGAGAAAGAATAAAAATGATTAAATCTATGATTAAAATAAAGTCGTTCGATGACTTCAACAAATATACACACTCATTTATTACCCCGACTGTGTATGTTACTACGAAGACGGGAGTATGTTAGCGAACATCAGATATATATTGACATTGATCGTTGGCCCGAGTAAACGTCAAAAGTGTGAATAGCTATTGTTATGACATGCTACAAGACTGCACAGCTGTATCATTGTTTTGATATGCTACAAGACTGCACAGCCGTATCATTGTTTTGATATGCTACAAGACTGCACAGCTGTATCATTGTTTTGATATGCTACAAGACTGCACAGCCGTATCATTGTTTTGATATGCTACAAGACTGCACAGCTGTATCATTGTTTTGATATGCTACAAGACTGCACAGCCGTATCATTGTTTTGATATGCTACAAGACTGCACAGCCGTATCATTGTTTTGATATGCTACAAGACTGCACAGCTGTATCATTGTTTTGATATGCTACAAGACTGCACAGCCGTATCATTGTTTTGATATGCTACAAGACTGCACAGCCGTATCATTGATTTGATCTACTACAAGACTGCACAGCCGTATCATTGTTTTGATATGCTACAAGACTGCACAGCCGTATCATTGTTTTGATATGCTACAAGACTGCACAGTCGTATCATTGTTTTGATATGCTACAAGACTGCACAGCCGTATCATTGATTTGATCTACTACAAGACTGCACAGCCGTATCATTGTTTTGATATGCTACAAGACTGCACAGCCGTATCATTGTTTTGATATGCTACAAGACTGCACAGCCGTATCATTGTTTTGATATGCTACAAGACTGCACCGCCGTATCATTGTTTTGATTTGCTACAAGACTGCACAGCCGTATCATTGTTTTGATATGCTGCAAGACTGCACAGCCGTATCATTGTTTTGATATGCTACAAGACTGCACAGCCGTATCATTGTTTTGATATGCTACAAGACTGCACCGCCGTATCATTGTTTTGATCTGCTACAAGACTGCACAGCCGTATCATTGTTTTGATATGCTACAAGACTGCACAGCCGTATCATTGTTTTGATATGCTACAAGACTGCACAGCCGTATCATTGTTTTGATATGCTACAAGACTGCACAGCCGTATCATTGTTTTGATATGCTGCAAGACTGCACAGCCGTATCATTGCTTTGATATGCTACAAGACTGCACAGCCGTATCATTGTTTTGATATGCTACAAGACTGCACAGCCGTATCATTGTTTTGATATGCTACAAGACTGCACAGCCGTATCATTGTTTTGATATGCTACAAGACTGCACAGCCGTATCATTGTTTTGCAAACACGTCTCCGAATTCCAGGTTACAAATAATTTAATACTGGTTACTTCTGCTTCATACTCAATCGCACCACAATTAACATTTATAACAGGCCCAAACGAGCAAGCCGGTTGTATTGAGAATAGAGGTCCACTTATTCGCGAAAAATATTATAATATTATTACTATGATTATTGTATTATTATTATAAATTTTATTATTATTATTACGTGTATTATTATTGTTATTACGTGTATTATTATTATTATTACGTGTATTATTATTATTATTACTAATTGTATTATTCTTATTATTATTATTACTACGTGTATTATTCTTATTATTACTACGTGTATTATTATTATTATTACTACGTGTATTATTATTACTACATGTATTATTATTATTATTATTATTACGTGTATTGTTATTATTATTATTATTACTGCTACTACTACGTGTATTATTATTATTGTTATCATTATTATTATTACGTGTATTATTATTATTAATATTAGTATTATTATTACTACTACTACGTGTATTATTATATTATTGTTATTATTATTATTACGTGTATTATTATTATTACTATTATTAATATTACTACGTGTATTATTATTATTATTATTACTACTACGTGTATTATTATTATTCTTACTACGTGTATTATTATTATTATCATTACTACGTGTATTATTCTTATTATTACTACTACGTGTATTATTATTATTACTACGTGTATTATTATTATTACTATTACTACGTGTATTATTATTATTATTATTACTACGTGTATTATTATTATTATGTGTATTGTTATTATTAGTACTACTACTACTGCGTGTATTATTATTTTAATTTGTATTATACCTACATGAAACCTCACCTTGTATAGAGTGTCCAGTCTGCCTGCCGTCAATACGTTGTCGCTGGGTAATTCGTTTGCCCATCGCCAATCCGGTTCTTTTAGGTCCAGATGTGTAATGTGTGAATAGTTTAACTAGTGCGCACAGTCGGTTTAATAAAAAAGGCGTACTTGTTTTTTAATCGTCAAAAAAACATTTGTCGTTGTATAGCTGGCGAAAGCCAACTGCGCTGTCGACCTCCTGCGCCATTTCGGTCACGTTCTTTACGCGAGATCGGGATCCCACGCATTCGAAAACAATAACAACACACACGTGCTTTGGTGTATTAAGATGAAGATTCCAAAATGGTTGTACGAAGGTACGTATTACACTATCGCAGTTAGCAACAAGAACGTAGCCGTGTATTAATTCAACGAGAATTGCAACTTGCGAACGTCTACACTCGACTCGAGGCAAACTCTAACTTTAACTAAGTCTAAATCTAAGCAAGTCACCATGACCATATCAGACAGAGATTCAGTCAGAGGCTGTGACAACGAGCATAATATTTAATATGTATGTTATATATGGTTATGCAGGATCTTGTTAATAAGCTATGTTATTGCGACAATACATATTGAGAGTAGATGACGTGAGTGTGCGAAATGACAAGTGACATTGGTTTGGCAGCAGGCCCCTGTTGGTCGTGCAAGTAACTTAGTCAGTGAGCATCCGTAATTTCGTGCAACAGAACGTCAAACACGGGAGTATTATATTGGTGATCATAATTATTAAAACAGTGTTTTGTGACTCACATTTTCATACTATTACTGCAGAATGTTGTTGATTTGCATTGTAGTTTATGCAGAATAATTAAGATTTTTTTATATGACAACCATGTTGATGATTTAAATAAATACAACTAGGGTACACCGTATACAAGGATTACACAAGCAAATGCTCGCACTTGTTTCCATTGTGGTCCTTGATGCCTGGCTGTAGTCTATGTAATTGGTATCCTGTGATGCCTTTAACTGACACATTTTAATAATAAAATTTTGGACATGGAAAACTAAGTTGACTTCTGCACTTACATTATACCCACAGTGTATCAACACAGACATATTAATACACCGTTAAAAAGTATTTGGCATATGGCGGTGACTCAGAAATAAGTTTATAAATGAAATTATTCATTTTTGAAGGAGGTAGACATACATTTTATGAACCTTTGAATACTTGGCGAGGAAAATATACTGTTACCATTACAATAGCACCTCATTTTGTCATTTCCGACATTCACCTTGACCATTCAACCTCAGGCAGAACCTTAAAATGTCAAACGTGAATATGTGTAGTAGTTACACATGACAGACACTGACATGAATTTGTATACTGAAAACAAACAAAAAATACAAAATGTGCTTAACTGATTAGCAGAATTCAAATCAGTCTATACTATTGACTACGATCAGGCATAACTGTAATGAAATTGAACACATTTTAATTCTTGTAATCACAATGAACATCTTGTAAAGAAAAATAGTTTTAAAATTTCACCGTTTTGAAAAAGAGCATATTCTACTAATGTCTGCATGCTATATCAACCCACCTCCTTCCTCCCCCGGAACAACCCCGGTAAACACTGACTGTTCCTAAGATATCAACATGTATAGATGCAGCTGTAGTAGAACATTTCTTGCTGCTGTTTTGCTTGTGAAATGCTGCAGGTCATACATGAAACATTATTTTATATTTACTGATTATGACATTGAACACTCCATAATTATTTACTCCCAACACTACAATGATACCTGTTTTTGTTTACTGACTATATGCTTTTCTTTACAGGAGATTGGACTAGTGTGCTTAGTACCACTAGTTCTCCAAGTTAATATGGCATACTGGGCAGTTGTATTTGTCTAGGATCTCGGACAAGATTCTACAGCCATGCAACATGCTGCATATTAATGGTTTGTCTTGTGAATGTCCACCGAGTGATCCCAATTGTGTCGTGTGTTGCATCCGTGATAGATTCCCCGTGCCGATGGGGTGTACACTGGTTTCCAGGTCAGTCAATTAGCTTGACTAAATAGAAATCAATGCAGGTTGCTCGACATACGAATATGGTGACGCCTGACTAGCTCTGCAGTTGGTGATGGAACGGTGGGTGCCAGGGTCTGGCAGATGTGGCATGAGTCTTCGGGCAACAACTTTCGATGCTGTCAGACAGGTTCAATGTCGAGCTTTCTTCGGTGAACTGCATCAGTTTAGATATCGATGACATCACTGTATGTTTTCGCTGTCTTCGATGGTACTGCATACCAGCTTCCTGACATTTTGCTGTACATCTGCATCTACCTATACCAGAGACAAAGTGACAGTTAGCATGGCTCTGACATGTATTATATTTTATATGTGATGACACATTTATCAAAAGTCAATAATACACTGTATTTGTATTCAATTCAACTATAACTTTTAGCAGTGTCCATGAAAAAATACATCAATTATCCAGCATGGTTACAGTGGTAGGGTTTCATTGTCTTTGTGTTGCTGATAGTCGGTGGCAGCCAGCTGAGTTCTTGCAACACACACCAGGTACTTGTTATGTACAACACAAGTTTGTGAGGAAGTAATGGTATTTAAAGCCTTTTCACATTTTTCAACAACAATTTGTTGATACACTGACAGCAGCATTTTACTTGGTTAAGTTCTCTATGTATCATGGGGACTGTTATACTTTTCATGCCAAGTTTCATATTTCTAAAGTATTCTTTTTTATTACTGGTTTATATTTTCACAAATAATCATAATTTTGTAAGTTGTAAACATACAAGGCATGTATAAACTACAACTAGCATTTGACATCACGGGTACTAGTGTTGTTTTTCTTAAAAACAATTATAGTTCATAATATAGTTATTTCTGTTTTATATGTACATATTACATTTGTTCAAATAAACATATTCCTAAGTAATTTTTTCCCATTGGTTTATAATTTATGGGCATGCGATATGATTTTTTTGTTAATTACACATAATTCTTTAGTCACTAATTTTGTAAGTTGTAAACATACAAGGCATGTATAAACTACAACTAGCATTTGACATCACGAGTACTAGTGGGTTTTTTTTGTAACAAAGAATCTTAATAAAAGTATGTTTGTTTTTTATATTTACATGACATTTTTTCAACTTCATCCTAATTTTGTTTCTATTGTTGCTTTGCATTTTATGTGGATGTGATGTGTATGTGATATTAACAATTATTAGTATACACATCAAGTGCAGTGATTGTACCTGTAGTTGTATTGTGCTTTTCATTATTTTGTAGTCGATCTCATCAAATAGTTTCAATAAACTGTTTTTACTTTACATTGTGTTTGCATTAATTTACATGCATTTCTAACAACAATATAAAATTTAACGAGGACACCCATTACTGCAAAATCCTCATGTAGACAAACAAACCAATCACATACAGGGGTGGATCCAGAAATCCAGTCTGGGGCACAAAAACCTCCACTGGCAGCCGAACCAAATGGTGTAGTCTAAATTGTGTCGCTATCTCGGCTGGAGAGGTGATATTGGAAGACGCCATAACTTCACCCGCTCCACTGGAGTGGTGATATCGGAAGACACCATAACATCACCCGCTCCACTGGAGTGGTGATATCGGAAGACACCATAACTTCACCCGCTCCACTGGAGTGGTGATATCGGAAGACACCATAACTTCACCCGCTCCACTGGAGTGGTGATATTGGAAGACGCCATAACTTCACCCGCTCCACTGGAGTGGTGATATTGGAAGACACCATAACTTCACCCGCTCCACTGGAGTGGTGATATTGGAAGACACCATAACTTCACCCGCTCCACTGGAGTGGTGATATTGGAAGACACCATAACTTCAGCCGCTCCACTGGAGTGGTGATATCGGAAGACGCCATAACTTCAGCCGCTCCACTGGAGTGGTGATATTGGAAGACGCCATAACTTCACCCGCTCCACTGGAGTGGTGATATCGGAAGACACCATAACTTCACCCGCTCCACTGGAGTGGTGATATCGGAAGACACCATAACTTCACCCGCTCCACTGGAGTGGTGATATTGGAAGACACCATAACTTCAGCCGCTCCACTGGAGTGGTGATATTGGAAGACACCATAACTTCACCCGCTCCACTGGAGTGGTGATATCGGAAGACACCATAACTTCACCCGCTCCACTGGAGTGGTGATATTGGAAGACACCATAACTTCAGCCGCTCCACTGGAGTGGTGATATTGGAAGACGCCATAACATCACCCGCTCCACTGGAGTGGTGATATTGGAAGACGCCATAACTTCACCCGCTCCACTGGAGTGGTGATATTGGAAGACGCCATAACTTCACCCGCTCCACTGGAGTGGTGATATCGGAAGACGCCATAACTTCAGCTTATTATTATCACCTAAACTGACGCACATTTCAAACGGTCTGGGGGGACAGTCGCGTGGGCCCATTATAAAAGATCTGCAGACATGTCAAATTCCTAAGGTCTAGGGGGGCACTTGCTCCCAGGCCCGCCTGGATCCGCCTATGACATACTTGTTTATTGCTTGTATTTATCATTTTGATAACAGGTTTGGTGACAGAGTAACCACATTTGACAACACTCGTTTACCTGAAGGTGAAGAGCTTTGAAGCATACATCTGCTTGTGGTGTTGACCTCGAGTTCTGAAAAAACAGTACATGTAGTAATAGTCAGCACTGATTGTTTCTAACAATAATCATTTTAATGTACATGCAAAAGTTGCAATGCAATGAATGACCACCTGCCAAATGCAACCAATGTCAATCGTCAAAAGCTATTATATATATATATATATATATATATATATATATACATGTTATGGGCATTAATTTTCACGGTATTGAGAGGCGCTGGTTTTCTGAACATAACAAAAACTCACCGAAGGGGCAATCAAAAAACCTAGTGAAACTACTGGAATATTCTTTTCCTTATAAATAATTAAATACCAAGACTACATACAATTACAATTGAATTCAAATAAAATTTGGATAATAATAATAGTAATGTTTAATATAAAAGTAATAAATTAGATAATATACTATTACACTACTGTTATTAGTAAATTATGTACATGTTGTTTTTGTTCAATCTATTACTATTGGTTCAATACTTATAATCGTTACGGATCATTTATAATGCATTTACACTATTACTATTATGCCAAGCCTACTTAGGCTACTAGCCTACTACCAGATACGACATAGACACAATACAGTCATTGTCATAGCTGTATGCCATAGCGTCGTACTGTCTTAACTGATATTACTTTATAATAAACAGGGCCCAGCCAGGCCGCCATTGCTATTGGCTATGACTAAAAGGTAAACAATCAAATAAATTTAGTACAAGCAACATAAATATGTATACTCATACGCCTAAATATACGTGATTATAGCTGAATAATTCGAAATTACTAACCTGTCTGGAAGAACCTTTGCGAACGCTGCATCTCATCTGTTGATGTTATGACCGACCCCACGGCACGGGCAACGGCCCACGGCCACAGTCCACAGACACTGTCGCCAACTCCTTCTGTTTGCTTTCTTTCGTTCCATAGTCGTTCCCAAATAGAATTACACCTTTATGCGTGGGAACTGTCTTTGTCTGTTTAATTTAGCCCATTTTGCCGTGTCGGTGGCATATGTTCGTGAACGTCCACCCACTGCCTATACTCGGAATTTCATAACATCAACAGCGCCAAAGGGTGGGGTCAAAGGTCAATATCGCCCATAATTCGCGATCACGAGAAGACAAGAACGCGATTCCACGCAAAGTTCAATGTCCATACTCAGGTAAATTCAAAGCAAAAAACCAGATCCGGTTTTACCAAAAACAAGAGTTCACAGTTTTTTCTATTAATTTAAAAAACAAATGAACTCACACGTATGCATAAACGAACTAGGATATCATTGGGGAGTACTTGATGCCTCTGTTTTTGTGAAATTACTAAGAAACGCGAGGAGCAAAACAATCGAATTGGTTGAGTACCTTGAATGTATGCTGCATTCAACGTATTCTCACTTTTCAACTATGAAATAACGTTACGGACAATAATCCCAAATACGCCTACATTTCAACAATTATTAACACCAAACGAAACATTACAGCTATTCCAGAGGAATACTAAGAAACTGGCGCGCCATCTAGTGAGAATGATAACATTAATTTAGCATTAACACTGGACTCGAAATGACAGGGAGATGTCAACTGCCCCCGGGGGCTATAACTGACACGGCGAACTGGCCATTCGGTCAGAACCCACGCATATAGAAGAACCGTAAAACGTCACGATAAGTATATATAATTTTATGAGAACAACGCCGTTATGTTTTCCAGCCTGAAGCAATAATCTTCTGAATGCGGGTGCCGTAGTGAGGGGGACGTGCACTGGATGGCGTGAGCGACGTGCAAGATAATCGTCATGCATCGGCGAGATAGGGTCAACACGATTGTGTAAATGATGTACGGCATAACGCCGGGTCGGCGCCATCTCAATATATATCTATACGCCGATGGCGGAACGCGTTATCTCCGTATGAGATCGGTCGAGTTATAGGTGAGCCTCACACTAATGGCATCGCGACACCTCACGCGCATGTCGCGGGTATTTCGTTATTCCGCATCGTATACCCCACGCGCCGTCATTGTCAACAGCAGATAACATCAGGCGACTGCCTGGGATCGGCACGTAGGATAGTTAGTACACGAAACAATTCACATCATAAACAGTAATTCACACGGGTAAAAACAGAAAGCAATAATGAGGCATACGACCGTTCAAACGTTTACGACTTTTACTATAAATCTGTAAATTTTTAGAGACAAATAATTTATGATATAAATAATAATATTTACGTAAAATAAATTATATATAATTATTATATACATTATATGTGTGTGTGTGCGTGCGTGCGTGTGTGTGTGTGTGTGAGTGTGTGTGTGCGTGCGTGCGTGCGTGCGTGCGTGCGTGCGTGTGTGCGTGCGTGCGTGCGTGCGTGCGTGCGTGCGTGCGTGCGTGCGTGCGTGCGTGCGTGCGTGCGTGTGTGTGTGTGTGTGTGTGTGTGTGTGTGTGTGTGTGTGTGTGTGTGTGTGTGTGTGTGTGTGTGTGTGTGTGTGTGTGTGTGTGTGTGTGTGTGCACGTGTAACCGCAACCGCACAAACAAGTGCACGCATTTCAAAATATTGCTCCACTTTTGCTGACGTGTTTTCTCTAAACGCAAATGACGTTGCTTAAAAACCGGTGTAGCGACTTTCGACTATTACAACCTGTGTCATTACATTCAATAGTGTATAATTTAATTATATCAAAAACGTTTCATTCCAATACAAAATTCGTTCTGATTTTCTTCCGGTTGGCGTGTCAAAAATGTTGCCTTCGTCACGAATCGCGCCAGTTTCTAAGAATTGCTCAAATATTCCCATTCTTCGAAAACGTTTATATAGGCCTGACGTAATATCTTTGTGCAAAGTTCCTTGATGAAACTCAAAGATACGAACAGTCTGTTCAGTCGTCGCCATTAGGTGGGTGTCTCCAGCAAGGACGTGTGGTCGTATTGTGTTCGTTCGTTTCCTGCGTTTACCCGAGTAAACGTGATAGAACAAACCGCAACAACAACAGCAAGTATAGAAAATAGTTCAGTGTGAATCAGCCAAAATAATCGTAGTACATAATTATTGAGATAACAAGACATTTTGTATACAAAATAAACTTTCACATCGAAGCACTTTAATAGTTTGTAATTTACATATAAGCTGTCTACACAACACGGCTTGTATATAATTGCAGTGGCTCGCTCGACTTGCAGCAACATCTGTGTACTTCATATGAGTACTTATATGACTTATTTCGTAACAAAAATTATTTCGTTAAAATGGTACTCATGTCGGATAAGAATTATGTGTAGTAGTTCGTTCACAATACTATCAAATGCAATGGAAACTCGATAATTCAGACACTTTGGTCCCAAGTGTGTGTCCGGCTTAAACAGTTTTATGGATAAACGAATCTTGGCGAAAACGGGGTAAATTAGTGTTTAGAAATTCCGTTCCGTGACACGATGTGCGGATGTTGATGTGTCCGGATTATCAGGGTCCGTCTCCGGATTAACGACATTTTATTATATGTGTTCGTCTGATTGTTTGGTAAAAGCAGATTTTTCCAGTAACGAAGTTGATTGCAAAGAGTAACCTGGACATAACATGTCGTTTGCGGAAAAAACTAAGGTAAGAATTAAATAATGAAGTACAGCACATCGGATATTGTATTGTATTGTATTGTATTGTATTTATTCAGATTCCAACAGGTCCAGTGGACCCAGTAACAGGACTGATAACTGAAACAATACATATAAATAATAAAACAATAATATAATAATAAAAACAATAAGAACAATAAGGACATAAAACCACACAATATCAACGTCAAATATACCAGGCAAACATCCGTTATACATATAAATGTTTTTGAATTGAAGATCTAAAGGTTTTAGTTCCTGAAAATATATCACAAGATGGATCACTTAAATACAATGTGTTGAACGTAGTCATGCATCTATTCAAAACAGAGTCTTTTCTAATGTTGATTCTGCTATTGGAAACTCTAAAAGGTGTGCAGTTTTGTAGAGATCGTGGAGAACAGTGACATTGGACAGCCCCTACCAGAGATCGTGGAGAACAGTGACATTGGACAGCCCCTACCAGAGATCGTGGAGAACAGTGAAATTGGATAGCCCCTACCAGAGATCGTGGAGAACAGTGACATTGGACAGCCCCTACCAGAGATCGTGGAGAACAGTGACATTGGACAGCCCCTACCAGAGATCGTGGAGAACAGTGACATTGGACAGCCCCTACCAGAGATCGTGGAGAACAGTGACATTGGACAGCCCCTACCAGAGATCGTGGAGAACAGTGACATTGGACAGCCCCTACCAGAGATCGTGGAGAACAGTGACATTGGACAGCCCCTACCAGAGATCGTGGAGAACAGTGACATTGGACAGCCCCTACCAGAGATCGTGGAGAACAGTGACATTGGACAGCCCCTACCAGAGATCGTGGAGAACAGTGACATTGGACAGCCCCTACCAGAGATCGTGGAGAACAGTGACATTGGACAGCCCCTACCAGAGATCGTGGAGAACAGTGACATTGGATAGCCCCTACCAGAGATCGTGGAGAACAGTGAAATTGGATAGCCCCTACCACATAGGACGAGTCTAGTTGGGAGTGCACAATTAGACTCGTTATTAAGTTGTCAACTCAACTACGCTGTAGCCCAGATTTGGAGCAGACTAGCTTTATTCCACATTTGGGAAGCGGGAATGACAACATCCTGACAGTAAACATATTTATGAAGATTTCCTCGAAACAAAGCTACGCGTAGACCACTCTCTATACACCCACAAGTTATTTTCTTGCAACCTTTGGAAGCGAAACGGACAACTAAAATAGACTGTCATAACACAACCATTTGTACCGACGCTATATATGACCCCAAAAGAAGCCCACGTTACTGTTTAACGGTGAACAGAAGTCGTACCCACGTCGTTATAATAAAACGCAGGCTTTGTTGTCCGAGTGGCCGAAGCTTTCTTGGTGCAAATTTAGCGTCACGCCTGGCGTGTCCAGCATTGCAGTGACCGGCCAGCAGATGACTTTATAGGTGAATTAACACGTTTATGGTGTTGCCGCCACTTTGAGTGCACGAGCCTCAATGCATTTGGCGTGTCATTACGACTGACCGATAACACGGGGAGTCTTTAATTGCAATCCCTTAAGACCCGTAAAGAGTACTTACAGAGGCTCAGAAGGAGCGTTTACAGAGGCTGTTTCCCCGCCGCGAGGGGGCGCTCGGGTACAGAATACGTCGAACGAATGACGCTCATTGTTATCGGCTGACGGCAGCAGATAAGATAAGGACATCAGTTGTGGTTATAAATTGTATATCTCCAACTACAAGACGACGTCCTATGATCTATCTTATACTGGTGGCGGCTCGTCTTCTGTTGTCGTCCCCGTTTCCTGGCAACAGTTCTCCACGTAATACGTGTACTGTGTTTTTCGCGGTTAAACAATTCAAAGGAAATAGTCGGATGACCCACGACGCCAATGACGTATTCGCACTTACGCATCCGGCCCATTTTGTTCTTGTCACATTTATGTGCTATCAGTTAACAATTTCGTTTGCCCTAGCGTGGAATAACTTCACATTTCTTCATGAAAAAATACGGAAATAACACAAAAGTATAATAATTAAATTCGAATGGGATACCATTATAGTGAAATGCTTTATCATTATGTACATTCAGTGGAATATCGTTTAAGGAAACATGCTGAAACTTTTCCGTGTATCCAGTAGTCATTATCCACGGGTACACACACAAAGTGCAGACCAAAGATCGCCATAGTTGTACATTTAGAGCGAAAGTGTTCACGCCAGGAAACCTAATCAACCCACAACTATAACAGCATTTGAACTATATGATGTGACTTCAATCCGCATAATGATTATAGTACCTTCAAATAAGAGCGAAGCAACGTGCGTCAATCGGGTTGCCATTGTCTCAGCGTCCTGTTCAACACCATATATGCATATGCATATGCAAATCCATATATGAATATACAAAAAAATTGCGATATTGATCAAGTTAATAAACCAGGTCAAGGGAAACGTGGCATTCCGCAATATCCGGACGCCCTTGTTTATCTTGTAAGTCGGTATCATTAAACGGCCGACATCCGGAAGTGAATGGGACCTATGCAATCGTGATTACCCGGGCGTCGGGCGGCCGGACAAGGGCGTAGCGCCCGGGCCTGGCCACGGGTCACGCGACACGGAGCTAACGGCGACAGTCTGGCGAACGACTGCTCCTGTTATCAGCTCCACCGGCGCAATGCACCGGAATTGTACCAGGACCCTTTTCTCGGACATAAGCGTGCCACAATTGGGTCGTCACGCTCCGCTAGGTGGCGCGCTGCCACTCGCGTGCAGTCGTCAATATGCTCCCGTTTGCAGGCGTACCTTGGTAAATTCACTGACGCAGTCGCCGATATATAGAAGTGATGCTATTTGTGGTTTTGTAGGTTTTTTGTAATCTGGCAACATCAACAAATATGTGACACAATTGTAATTTAATTATTATTATGTGTAAAAGTTTAAGTTGCCCACATTTACATTTCATACTCTCATTTTAATTTTAAAAAATACTTTAAAGCGACACAGTGTTCTTTGAACACCGTTTTTGACAAATCAGTGTCTTACTACAGAATATAAATGTCGATGAATTTGATAGAGCATCTTTACATCAATCAATCCAATAAATCCAGTATTAAATTCATCCATATATCAGTCGGTCGGTCGGTCGGTCGGTCGGTCGGTCGGTCGGTCGGTCGGTCGGTCGGTCGGTCGGTCGGTCGGTCGGTCGGTCGGTCGGTCGGTCGGTCGGTCGGTCGGTCGGTCGGTCGGTCGGTCGGTCGGTCGGTCGGTCGGTCGGTCGGTCGGTCGGTCGGTCGGTCGGTCGGTCGGTCGGTCGGTCGGTCGGTCGGTCGGTCGGTCGGTCGGTCGGTCGGTCGGTCGGGTCAGTCAGTCAAAACACATATTTTAATATGTTCTCGACTGAAATCATTGAACAAATAATGATTTGGTTTCCACTTCAGCAAACATCAAGTGGACGAAGTTCTGAAAATAAATTTACTCGGAGCAACTGACCTATGAAAAACATGTCGCGGACCTTTTAATTCCAGTTTTCAGCGGCCACCCGAACATTAATTTTATGTAAGTCTGGGTTGGACACGATTAAACCCTGGCAGTGAACTCAGGCGCGATGATGTGTTTAACGTAATTACATCATAACTATTTAATTGCACGTTACCCTACGGCGTACGAGCTAACTATTAAGTCCTATATATACGGGGGTCGTATATATATGCTTAAAGCTGAGCTCTCTCTAAACGTGCAGATGAGCCTTCAGAGAAAGCCGACTGGATGACGTATTAGCAGGTGTGACGTCACACATCGTTTGTATTCTGCTCCTGGCGGAATTCATCACCGGGACATAACTCTATGAAATAGCGCTTTAGTGACAAATCTGACTGCGAACCCGCGGGAGGCCAAGCTGCCAGCTCGACCGGCGTGGGAATTCGCTCGTTGACTGTGTTGTACCGAGACATCCCGGCGTCTAGACTTCGCAATGGCGGATCTTCGGAAATAGCCAGATAATGACATTTAATTAAACACGTTAAGTGATTTGAATGCCATTATACAGATTACGCTTAGGAATATGTACTGAGATGCTGACGTTTCACACAGCGTGGTGGTGGTGGTGGTGGTGGTGGGGTTGATGGTGGTAGTAGTGGTAGTGGTATTGGTACTGGTATTGATAGTGGAGGTAGTGGTTGTGGTACTGGTAGTGGTAATGGTAGTGGTAGAGGTAATTGTTGTGGTAGTGGTAGTGGTAGTGGTAGTGATACTGGTACTGGTAGTGGTAGTGGTAGTGGTAGTGATACTGGTACTGGTACTGGTAGTGGTAGTGGTAGTGGTAGTGGTCGTAATAGTAGTAGTTGTTGTTGTTGTTGTTGTTGTTGTTGTTGTTGTTGTTGTTGTTGTTGTTGTTGTTGTTGTTGTTGTTGTTGTTGTTGTTGTTGTTGTTGTTGTTGTTGTTGTTGTTGTTGTTGTTGTTGTTGTTGTTGTTGTTGTTGTTGTTGTCTTAGCAACATCATTTGTGTACGTTCCTTATAATATTTATTTTTGATTTTCCTTCTTTGGTGATTGTACTTTGTATAGTTATTACTACACTTATGTTGTTATTACTACACTTATGTTGTTATTACTACACTTATGTTGTTGTTACCGTCACCACCATCGTCAACGGCGTAAGTAATGACAGCGGAACACTTTCGCTGTTACCGCCAACAATATAACATCTGTTACTATCTGGTTAAATTGTATTCAAATCGATCCACCTCCTCACAAAGACAAGGCCTGTATTTCGCGAGAACTCTGTCGCGAGAGCGAATACATGAATACATTACCAGCGAATGATGTGTGGCGGCAAGGGCGGTGTGTCGCTAATACATTAACCTTGCAGGTCTGTCCAGAAATATCCCACGCCAAGTGGCGACGTAACCGACCTGCTGATGAGCAACTGGGTAGTCGCAATTGTAAATGCTAATGTTTTGACACGTTTTTTTTTAACAATTCGCGCGTAACTTCGGTACTTTGCTTTGGAACGCGATATCATCAAACTGGTATGGCTGACGTAAGTCGGTTGATGCCATCGACTTGTAGACGACTTGCGATGGTTTCACCTTTGCGGGTTGTAGAACGTGGAAATCAGGTTTTAAAGCGAACTTGTCTATTCCGTTAACAAAATGAGCATGTCAAGCCATGGGTGATCAGTATTAGCAGGAAGTTCGCTAAAGTTCGCTACCTAAGCATCACTGCAAATATATTTGTTGTTGTTTGTGTACAGTTTGAACGTTTCGTGGGCGCAATATTAAAATGGCAAAACATGAATCGGACTTAGTAAATGCAATTTGGCAACCAGTAGTCCGTCAGTATTTATTTCTCTAATATTATGAGTATTATATTAAAAACTAATGGAACAAATCAAGGTCGGCTTAAGACCTCTAAGAAATTTGACCTAAAATATATACACGAAACACCGGGAGAGGTAATTCAGATTACACTTCATGCGTATCAATGGCCTCATAATTAAGATCGTGTTAAGTAATGCCACGGACAGTCGTGTTTGACATGTTCGATCCACTAAAAAGATGTTCAGAATCAGTACGAAAGACCAATGTAGGTCTATCTACTTGTCGTCTCAACTGTCAGTACCAATGTCCAGCTAACTTAGAGTTTTTCAACGGGAATTAGGACAAGCTAATGTTATATTAGTTACATAATCGACACACACGGTCAGATTTTAAGGACTGTCAGCTTCTTGTTGGTATTCAAAGCACGGTTTGCTCAAAATGCTACCGTATTTTATTTTGTTGTGGACTTTGTACGACAGTTTGGAGAGGAGGACAGAGAGAAAGATGTAACGTAGTAAGAAAGGAAACGAGAAGGAAATAGACTGAAAGAAGGACGAGAAGAAGAATGAAGAAGGAAAGACGGGGATCAGGTAAAACGGGGTTGACAACGGGCTCAGAAACCGACGAAAGACGCGCTGGAGATATCGCAAAATGACATCGTATCAGGCCCACGCACATACTCACGTACGTACGCACGCACGCAAGTACACACGCACCTTAACTGTATGTGCAGACGGCCGACGGAAAGTCAATATTTGAGATGTTGAGCAGCGACTGACGCCCGACGAAAACACGTCGAGACAAGTGGATCGCTCGCAGGTAGATCGACGGGACGGCGGTGGGGGTGACGGCGACGGGGTTACGGCGACGGTGATTGGCTGGCGACGTGTGCGAGACGTCGGTCCGGCCGACTCCGGGCGCCTGTCACACGCGCCGGTCGCAGCCACCGCCGAGCTCTCCACGCTCCACGGGCAGAGACACACTCGACCAGACCCGCGGCGCGTGTGAGCGGGGTCTATACAGTGACGACTGCGCCGTATGTTGGCGATACAGTCGGTTGCGGGGACTCGGGGCCAGCATGGACGACAACAACAACACCGTGTCGACGCAGCATGGCGACAACAAACTCAACGACAACAGCAGCAGCAGCAGCAGCAACGACGGCAGCGAGGGACGGGGAATGCCGGAGAAACGGGAGAGGACAGCGGCGGAAATAAGGAAGGTAAGCGTATGTGTTAGGTTTTACGACTTCAAAGCGGCGACATTTAATTTGCGTCAAATCGCGACACAGGAAGGCATGTTGATAGGTCAACGCCGGACTAGTTGACAATTAACACCCCGTCGATGTCGCATTAAATTAATCACCTATGTTGTTACAGACACCATAATATGATAACCATATCTTAAAAAATCACTATACACGCATGCATATAGCCCTGACCATTGTCGATATATATATTTTTTAATTGTTTTATAATGTTATTCAGATTTTGTAACACCCGTCATATCTAATTTTTTTGTCATAATGTATAAATAATTATATATCAATATTTGTCATATCCATTTCTGTCTTAACAACTTGTATTGTGCCACGACGTATTCTGTGCTTACCTTAATAACATTTAGAACAGCGGTGTCAGTGTTGGAGATAACACACCGTTTCCTTAGCATAACAATTACGAAACTACATCTTGGTCGATTTCGTCGAAACGACCTATCTCCTCGTAGTCGGTTCAGTGGAGATGTAAATTCGTTATCAATCAAGATTAGGGTGAGATATGTCGCAATCGTGAACCCAGGTAAAGACGTCACTCTACGGAAGGCTGCAAGTACTGTTATTATGGCGATAGCGATCGTCGACTGCAGACGAGGGTGCGGACGGTTTGCGTGCTTATGACTTATTTTTGACTCGACTGTGTTGTTGTTCATCTATCACTGAACCTGTCGTACGTGTTGCCTTAGTATTAGTCGATACCTATCAATGTGATAACCCGAACGAGGGAAGACGCCGTTGAAGGAAGGGTGTAATCTGACGAAGTGACATCTCGTGATACCAGATGGTCTTATAATACGTCTTGTGTACTCTTACACCTATCTACAGATCACGGAACCTTTGCTAACCTAAGTTGTAAAAAGACAATTACCATTTACTACTTGTGTGTGTGTGTCTGTGTGTCTGTGTGTCTGTGTGTCTATATGTAAATATATATATATATATATATATGCGTATATTATATATTATATGAAATATTACATATATGTAATATTTAATATATACAATATATATATATAATATATATATAGATATACACACACACACACACACACACACACACACACACACACACACACACACACACACACACACACACACACACACACACACACACACACGTGTGTGTGTGTGTGTGTGTGTGTGTGTGTGTGTGTGTGTGTGTGTGTGTGTGTGTGTGTGTGTGTGTGTGTGTGTGTGTGTGTGTGTGTGTGTGTGTGTGTGTGTGTGTGTGTGTGTGTGTGTGTGTGTGTGTGTGTGTGTGTGTGTGTGTGTGTGTGTGTGTGTGTGTGTGTGTGTGTGTGTGTGTGTGTGTGTGTGTGTGTGTCTATATATATATATATATATATATATATATTGTATATATTAAATATTACATATATGTAATATTACATATAATATGTAATATACGCATATATATATATATATATTATGTATATATTAAATATTACATATATATGTAATATTACATATAATATGTAATATACACACATATATAGACACACACATATATATATATATATATATATACATATATATATATACATGCATACATGCATACATGCATACATGCATACATGCGTACATGCGTACATGCATACATGCGTACATGCGTACATGCATACATGCATACATGCGTACATGCGTACATGCGTACATGCGTACATGCATACATGCATACATGCGTACATGCGTACATGCGTACATGCATACATGCATACATGCGTACATGCGTACATGCATACATGCATACATGCATACATGCATACATGCGTGCAAGCAACCATGCATGGTTGCTTGCATGTTTGCTTGCTTGCACGCATATATACATACAGAATTACAGAAATATATACAGAAATACATACCTAAATTCATACACGCACGCACACACACAGACAAGCACATACAGAAATACAAAAATACAGAAATAGATGCACGAATGCATAAATGCATACATGCATATGGGTCTACAGAAATATAGAAATACACACATAAATACACACAGAAATACATTTTAAAATGCATTCAGAATTACATACATAAAAACACTCCAAAATACATGTAGATACAAAAATACATACACAAATACGTACATAAATACATACAGGTGTACATACAAACATAATTTATAATAAGATGGAAGCACTGGCACAGGTGCCTCTGTTCTCTGTTGCAATATGAATGTAACATATTCCGGGGTCAACTTCAACGTTGACAGGATGGTAGAAATTATACAGTATAATTTCAGCGATTTACCAGAAACACGTGTTTATAAATATGTTTGCTAGCATCGTGAAGGTCCACGAAGTAACATATAGTTGGTGCTTATCGTATTTTCGCGTTGACGTTCACATCTGCACAATGAAAGTGTGTTAAGTGTCAGTGTTGAAGTGTTTGGATCTGTCTCAAACTCTTGACACGATTTGACACGATGGCGCCGTGACACAAGAGTTTCTTACACTTCATCTTGGCACGAGCTACGTAAATATCAATACAGTAACAACCCCCTAGCTTTGAACCAGGCCCGACACCCCTGTATTGTACTTCATCTTGGCACGAGCTACGTAAATGTCAACACAGTAACAACCCCCTAGCTTAGAACCAGGCCCGACACTCATGTACTGTATTTCATCTTGGCACGAGCTACGTAAGTGTCAACACAGTAACAACCCCCTAGCTTTGAACCAGGCCCGACCCCCCTGTACTGTACTTCATCTTGGCACGAGCTACGTAAGTGTCAACACAGTAAGAACCCCCTAGCTTTGAACCAGGCCCGACCCCCCTGTACTGTACTTCATCTTGGCACGAGCTACGTAAATGTAAACACAGTAAGAACCCCCTAGCTTTGAACCAAGCCCGGCACCCCTGTACTGTACTTCAACGTGGCACATGCTTCTTATACATCAACCTGGCACGGTGTCCATCATATTAATCTCGCACGAATTGTCTTGACCATGCAGTTACTTACGCTCCGTTAACCGCTGTCGAATTACCAGATTTACATAAATATAACCGATGCTTTCATTTTAGGCAACTGAAAACAGTTAATATATAACATTTACGTTAGGGCAACGCCTCTTCGCCGTGCACCGTTTGATCTAGTTGTGCTATTTCCGTAACGAATCGCCCTTAATTGTCGTTATGCAGATGGGTCACTTTCTATCGGCCCCTCCCTTCACATTTTGCTGAAGGCTTGATTATTCGTGTTTGGCGTGTTTGCGCTAGTTCCAATGCCCGCGGCTGACATACTGTTTTTCTCCGTCATTTCCGCCGTTATCCAGCAATGGTTGGTCTTCACCCAAGAGCGGCAAGGGTTAATTTAGATTTACAGTTTTACCCGCTGCGTTCCAAAGGTGAACTGACCTTCGCGTGGACGTCCTGGGGCAAAATCACAGCGAAGACCGACGGATGCGCAGTCAACGGGAAATTCGTCGGTATCGCAGATATGATCACATCACAAGCAAACCCGATATCATCGCCAAAACCTCGGGCGACAGGTTGAGGATTATTCGTTTCATTTGGTGCACCTATTATATCATAGTCGTGTCATTTGTCACGCTGTTCAACTCGAACTAATTCAACGGCCACTGTGAAGTCACATGGTATAAGACTACATCTACTAAAGCTATTCGTTAAAACAACAAAAGAAGATCAGGATGGTACACCCGATCTTTAATTCGGAGAACCACTGTAAGGAAACTGTTTACAATGACCATCAGAAGTGTGGATGTCTGTTTACAAGGACCATCAGAAGTGTGGATGTCTGTTTACAAGGACCATCAGAAGTGTGGATGTCTGTTTATAATTGTGTTACGTGAATGTGGGTGACTGGGTGGCTAGGTGCATGGATGTTTGGGTGTGTGGATGAATAAATAAATTAGTGAATAAATAAAATAATAACTGAATGCATGAGTGAGTGAGTGAGTGAGTGGGTGGGTGGGTGGGTGGGTGGGTGAGTGAGTGAGTGAGTGAGTGAGTGAGTGAGTGAGTGAGTGAGTGAGTGAGTGGGTGGGTGGGTGGGTGGGTGGGTGGGTGGGTGGGTGAGTGAGTGAGTGGGTGAGTGAGTGAGTGAGTGAGTGAGTGAGTGAGTGAGTGAGTGAGTGAGTGAGTGAGTGAGTGAGTGAGTGAGTGAGTGAGTGAGTGAGTGAGTGAGTGAGTGAGTGAGTGAGTGAGTGAGTGAGTGAGTGAGTGAGTGAGTGAGTGAGTGAGTGAGTGAGTGAGTGAGTGAGTGAGTGAGTGAGTGAGTGAGTGAGTGAGTGAGTGAGTGAGTGAGTGAGTGAGTGAGTGAGTGAGTGAGTGAGTGAGTGAGTGAGTGAGTGAGTGAGTGAGTGAGTGAGTGAGTGAGTGAGTGAGTGAGTGAGTGAGTGAGTGAGTGAGTGAGTGAGTGAGTGAGTGAGTGAGTGAGTGAGTGAGTGAGTGAGTGAGTGAGTGAGTGAGTGAGTGAGTGAGTGAGTGAGTGAGTGAGTGAGTGAGTGAGTGAGTGAGTGAGTGAGTGAGTGAGTGAGTGAGTGAGTGAGTGAGTGAGTGAGTGAGTGAGTGAGTGAGTCAATTAATAAGTGAACGAACGAATATATATATATATATTTATATATATATATATATATGTGTGTGTCTGTGTGTGTGTGCATATATATGTATGTATGTATATATATATATATATATATATATATATATATATATATATATATATATATATATATATATATATAACTGCTCTCCACGATTCCAGACTATACCGTTTATGTAACCAACACACAGAAGTAATCACGACCTTGACATATCTTGAGAATACGTGTTTCAAACGTATGTCAATATGTAGCTGTTTGACTGACTTCACTCATGCTTATTACAATTCCCAACCGCCAACACCGTGTGCTGCTGATGCTGCAAAACTGACTTGGCTGAGAAACAACGCAGGTGGAGCTTATTTATGCATTCAATTAACAGAGACATCCATGTACACGTTTTGCGTTTGTCACAAGACAACTATAATTTAAATGGGAAGTCAGACACTGAAAAAAAACGTTTGACATTAAAAGGAGCTGTAACGTATCGGGTACATAGCGATTCTTAAAGCTGATGTTCAAAGGACGTTATCAGAAGGTGTTAAATTCTCGCGGAATTCAGTTACGAAAACTGCGCAGCGTGTGCCTTTTGACGGCACCGGTCTAGTTACGCTCTGACGTGTTCTGAACTTACATTTAAAGTACCTCTTTGCTTCATCATCTTCAGACCACTTAAATAGTTGTAACGCAGTACAACCGTGTTCCATGAACGTATAGCAGCCACCTCGACCAAGCACGCAGAAATCTACCAAAGCTACAATGGGAGACGAAAGCGTTGCTGGGGTGCCTTCTTGCGACGGTCTGTTCGACATGCACCGGTTTGCGGAGAGACGTGGTGTCTAATTGTTGTAGACACCCGGCAACATAGTTGGATCATTAGTTTTGTTGTTGATGTACGCCCGGTCTCCACTTATGTCCGTAGCTGTCTTTACCGTAGCGTCATCACAACGTCGCGCGCAGATCGCCGGTGTTAGTTTACCGCACCTGAGCACACGATCTGCACCCGCTCAACGACATCCCAAATAGATGGTTTATTATTAGTATAATTACCGTTACGTTAATATATAATTAAGGTCTACAAAACGTGTAATTACAGGGCATGGAAGCGCCGTTCCTGGAGTCGGCTGTAAGTAGCGACAGCACGCACGGCACGCTTGCTCGGGGCGCTAGGTTCCCGGGTTCAAAGATAAAGACGACGACGATGATCTCACCACATGATAAACATATTGCAAGGCGAACAGACGAAAAGAAGCGTTCATTTGCGCCGTCACGCTGACGTAGTTATGGCTGATATACCTCCAGCCTCAAGCAATCGGTGCAATGGGGGGTCCCATATGTTAGTTATACGATTGCGTAAGAACCGTGACGGTGAATTCGAGTCGGGGTATCTTGTAATGATATCGATAGGGGTGCACCCGAACGAAAAAGTTAACACAGAAATGTGCGCGTAGAGACGTAGACGTTCTGTAATAAAGCAACGAATATATTTATTTGTTAATGATTATCTTGTTTTGACGTCGTGTATAAACGCATTGGTATTTTATTATTATATATTATTATATGTCATGTTCTGGCGGTGGTCAACTGCGGCCGGTTTAAAACGTAATCTTCACAAATGCTATACAATGATTATAGTCTTCTTCGATTTTTTCCGCACGAAATATTTACAGTTGGTTAGCTAACATACCATTCCATGATTAAAATAGTTTTTACAGGTACACATTAACTTAAATTCTACCTTTTCTTACTATATTTAGAAATAAAATAGTATTTCACCTCATTGTGGCTATCTTAGAAGTCACCTTTGGGTTGGGCCAAAAAATACCCGAATAGCGAGGTGACCGTATTACCCGGATTAATGTTCTACACTACACTGTTACAGAAATAATATTGACCCGCCCTAGGGTGACCTTAATTGTGAGGTGGCTGTATTACCAACAAAGATAAAGCGAGGTTCGACTGAACAACAATGAATATACACTATTCATTGTATCTAATGATAACGACGCAACGACTGGTGTGGTTGCAGTCAAACAAGCCGTTGATGGAGAAGAGGAGACGAGAACGTATCAACAGTTGTCTGGACCAACTAAAGTCGATACTGATGGAAGTGACGAAGAAGGAGGTGAGTTGTGGTTACTTATCGCACTTTCTTCATGACTTCGTTAGGTAACTGGATCTCCATAGTGTCGTTAAACCGACTCTCGGCCGGCTGCGAGACTTTGCCGAGAAAGAGAATCTGGTGATAAATGGCATAGCGAATGTTACCGTCAGATGTCATCACCTCATTCTGCCGATTAATCTTTCACGTATGTATGAGTACGGACGTACGGACATACGGGGAGTATACGGACATATAGGGGGTATACGGGCGTATAGGGTATATACGAACGGGCATACCGACATAAGAACGTACGTACATGCGGATGGACGGACGGACGGACAGACCAGCCAACAAGACAGCGACGGAGATATCGTCCTGTCACCTGTGCGAGTCCCCGTCTGTAGCCCTACACGCGTGCGTGCCGCCGCCGCTATATCTGCCGTCGCCATGTCTGATTGATGCACCGCGTTCACTCCATAACGCACGCGAGTGTCAGCGCCAGTTGTGGGAAAGGGCACGGGCATAAAGCGAGTCGGGGGTAGTCGGCGTGTAACAAGTGACAAGACCACTCTAATGGAGTCGCGTCAATGCTAGAGGGTGACGTTGCGTCACTTTCCGGCGACTTGCCCCGCCGTGACTGTCTCCGCCGGCACACCTGAGCCGCGTCGCGGAGAAAGCCGTCGCTGCAGCGGCGGTAGCAATAGATCAACGCCGAATAAAAACCGGGGCCAATTCGTCGGCGGAGACGGCTGAACTCGGTGACTCAGACGGAAAGGATGACGTGACGGCTAGGTGACGTCTAGGTGACGTCTAGGTGACAGGCGATGGAAGCGCAGCGTGACCGGCGCAATTAAGCAAACCATTTGATGACAGTGTAGCACTGTGTGACAGCGAAACAAAGAAAGATATATAAAGGGAGATTGTCTGTCCCGTTACCCAGAAACAGAGAGGGTGGTAAGTATTAATGAACAGTTCAGTTGATTGTCTTGACTATGGAAACGTCGCGACCGCGCCGAACATCAAAGAGGATTGCTGTTGAACCATCCTTTATATTACCAATTGTTATTGTCATTTACATTTCTCAGGAGAACATTTGAGAACTTCGTTTTGGACTTATTCAATGTAATTTAGCAGGCAGTATACCTTCAAATTAGTATGGCCATAAGCATATCCTATTAATCAAAACAAAAACGAGGAACAGACAACCTCTCTTTGAAGCATGTATTACAAGGAACAGACAACCTCCCTTTGAAGCATGTGTTGCAAGGAACAGACAACCTCCCTTTGAAGCATGTATTACAAGGAACTGACAAACTCCCTTTGAAGCGTGTATCACAAGGAACAATCAACCTCTCTTTGAAGCATGTATCACGAGGAACAGACAACCTCTCTTTGGAACATGTATCCCGAGGAACAGACAACCTTCCTGTGAAGCATGTATCACGAGGAACAGACAACCTCTCTTTGAAGCATGTATCACGAGGAACAGTCAACCTCTCTTTGAAGCATGTATCACGAGGAACAGACAACCTCTCTTTGAAGCATGCATCACGAGGAACAGACAACCTCTCTTTGAAGCATGTATCACGAGGAACAGACAACCTCTCTTTGAAGCATGTATCACGAGGAACAGACAACCTCCCTTTGAAGCATGTATTACAAGGAACAGACAACCTCTCTTTGAAGCATGTATCACGAGGAACAGTCAACCTCTCTTTGAAGCATGTATCACGAGGAACAGACAACCTCTCTTTGAAGCATGTATCACGAGGAACAGACAACCTCCAAAAAACATGTATTACAAGGAACAGACAACCTCTCTTTGAAGCATGTATCACGAGGAACAGTCAACCTCTCTTTAAAGATGTATCACGAAGAACAGACAACCTCTCTTTGAAGCATGTATCACGAGGAACAGACAACCTCCCTTTGAAGCATGTATTACAAGGAACAGACAACCTCTCTTTGAAGCATGTATCACGAGGAACAGACAACCTCTCTTTGAAGCATGTATCACGAGGCCGGATACCGACGGTACCAGTTTGTAATCCTATTGATCTTTCTAGCGACACACCGACGACGGCTTGGCGACAATGTAGCACCATCGGTGGCACGCAAAAATTCTCGACTTACACGAAGTAGCAGAATACTAAGATGACGAAAAAAATTACAACGATAACGTTGTCACGTTCACCGGAACTATCACAGTGACCCCACGGTTGCAAAGATCGCGCCGAAACAAAACGAGAACTAGAAACGAGAAAACGTAATTGCATTCAATTGATGAACACCTCGGTAACTTAACCGCATTTTTTCTGAATCTGCGATACAACTGCGCGGCAACATTCGTTTGTCTACGGCAATTACTGCGATAATCGCAAAGGTCGGCGCGCGATCGTTGCATGAATTCGGAGTTATTGTAATGAATACACCCGCACGTGACACCCGATATTGTAACGCGAGTAATGGCCGCCTGCTAGCGTGTCGCGTTACGCATCAGACTCACTCACTTGTACGTGCAAATGAATTGCAAAGAATAAACTCGCTGATAAGATGCCTGTCTCGCGCGTAACATACGACAGATAAGATGTATCGCAGCCATCGCCTATGAAGTTGTAAGAAATCCCGGTAATTTCATAGAAGAACATCGATTGTCCTCAAAAGATCGCGATTGTCGACTGCTCAAAAGAACAACACGAACGCCCAGCGCTCGAGCCTATATACGAGTATTGAACGTATGAGTACATTTAAGTAATTAGGCATTGAGTATATCTAATCCGTGGCGATATCGCTTCTGTATCCGTGCTGCTACTTCAGTAATACCTGTCGATGACCCCGAGCGTACACCTATAATTAGGCAGCGATGTTGAAATTAGATCCACCTACGTTATACTCGAAATATCAAGTTACAACCCAACAAAGCGGTCGTTCATTTAACCACTGCAAATAGTTTAACATTCCTTTTATTGCTAAACTTTAGGTATATATTTTCGTTCATGTAATTACATGCATCGGTACACAGATGAGTGCAGGCCAGAACGCAGATTTATGTTACTCCTAGGATATAGTTCTATTTGGACAGTCATTATAAAAATGTTATTATTAGTATTTCCATCAACATCATCATCACCATCATCATCATCATCATCATCATCGTTTTATTTATATGTTTCATTATTAACAAAAACAAATCGTCGATATCACACAAAATAACCCGTTTGCTCTTCATTTTTTTAAAGTTATACGCCCTGTGTGCGTCATGGGACTTTTTGATTGGATATGTTTTGTGTTGTATAACAATGGAATATTTGTGCGTTTCGTTTACAACAAGATATACAAACAAATCTAGTTTAAAAAAACGTTCACTAAAGATCCCCACCGGAGATGATCAGTGAACAAAAAAGCGGCCGTAGATTTGACGCAGACTGACAGCGTGATAACAATGTATCGTCCCCACACAATTGCCCATTGACTTCCTTCCTGGCTCCAGCTTTGTTTTATTTAGCACTTTCTCCCCTATCTCCCAATCCCGGGGTACGCCAGTCACTAATTACGCCACCGACGTCAACCAAAGCACGTAATCTCGCGCGATCAATCGAGGCGCACGCACCGGTCCTGCTAATGTTACACCCGCTTCTATTCTGCTCGTCCCTTCCCGTCCCCCTGCTCCTCCGCCCACTTCCGGCCCCATCGTCGTCCCATTGAACGTTGCATTAGTCCCGTCTCCCAAACTACTAATTTCCCTGAAGATCGCGCAGTTGTCTTTCACGTGAGATTATATACTTAGATCGCGTTTATAGAGGTTTGTGGACGAGGGAAAGACGATCCTTCAAGACGGGTGGTCCAGGGTATTCTCCAGAACAAGCTCCCAAAAACGTGTCGACACGTACCTCGATACAAGATAGCTCAGACTGTTTAACACGTGCTCCTGTGGAATTTTTGTTTTTAATAAACGCATGATGCATTTCCACAATAGACAGGAAAAGACACAGAGGATTATCGATATAAAGAACATGTTGTGACGTAATAGAACGGGTTCATGTATATCCGATGATCCTTACATCCATAGGTTAGAACCGAGATTTCAAAGCTGTTACCTTTTAAATAAGACAATATACCACCATTTTGAATATAGGTCTACGCTTATATTTTTATTTCCGAAATGCTATTTACATAAGCATGTCTGTAGATAAAACATGGCCTCCAAAATATAGATTGTAAAGCCGAAGTAATTTGGGTATACGTGAACAAGATATGGACCTGCGTGTAGTAAGTGGTACAGAGAATGAATGAGAAGATAACAATCTTCTTGTTCATCAAGCATGGAAACAGAACAGATGGACAGAAAGAGAAGATGCGTGGAGAGAATGGCGAGGCAAAGAAGAAGAATAAGAAGAAGAAGCAGAAGAAAAAGAAGGAGACATCAATTTCCAAAATATATGAACAGAACCATAAAGTTGATCACTAATGGCACATGTATTTTACTACGTTTCTCCTTAACTACAGTGTGTCTTGTGCCTAAGACTTGGTTGTTACCATATATAACCCAGTTTTACTATTACTATAGGTTTATCGGTAAAGGTGAACCACATATGTTGGTGTCAAAGGGCGATCCGGGCCAGTTACGTCATGCGATTATAATTAAATCGCACGCGACAGACATGTACATTGTGTACGTAACAGCCAACGCCCTGATCTCTAAACAAAATACGAGTTCACGAATAAACCCCATCAGCTTTAATACAGTACATTGTATACGCAACAATGTAATATAATATTTGCTCAAATTAGATTAGAACCATTTGATTAAAAGCACAGTACCCGAATACAGCGTGGCATTGGGTGGGTCTTTGGCAATTCGCACTTAACATTACAATATAGGGCCTGAGAAATCGGATACCCAATAAACATATCTGCAAATACATTGGTCATGCGTGACTGCACAATGGACTTTGGGACTGTGTGTGTGTGTGTGTGTGTGTGTGTGTGTGTGTGTGTGTGTGTGTGTGTGTGTGTGTGTGTGTGTGTGTGTGTGTGTGTGTGTGTGTGTGTGTGTGTGTGTGTGTGTGTGTGTGTGTGTGTGAGAGAGAGAGAGAGAGAGAGAGAGAGAGAGAGAGAGAGAGAGAGAGAGAGAGAGAGAGAGAGAGAGAGAGAGAGAGAGAGAGAGAGAGAGAGAGAGAGAGAGAGAGAGAGAGAGAGAGAGAGAGAGAGAGAGAGAGAGAGAGAGAGAGAGAGAGAGAGAGAGAGAGAGAGAGAGTATGTGTGTGTGTACGTACGTGTGTGCGTTCGTGCGTGTGTGTGAATGAGTGAGTGAGTGAGTGAGTGAGTGAGTGAGTGAGTGAGTGAGTGAGTGCGTATATGTGTGCGTGCGTGCGTGCGTGCGTGCGTGCGAGCGTGCATGCGTGCGTGCTTAGATGCGTACATGCTTGTGATCGACTGCGCGGGCGTGTGTGTGGTTATCTGTGTGCCCGTGCCTGCACACATGCATGTGTATGGTGTTTGTTTGTGTGTGTGTGCGTGTGTGCGTGTGTGCGTGTGTGCGTGTGTGCGTGTGTGCGTGTGTGCGTGTGTGCGTGTGTGCGTGTGTGCGTGTGTGCGTGTGCTCTTATGTGCGTGCGTGTGTGCGCGTATGTATGCATGCACGTGCGTACACTCGAACCTACGCATGTACATGAATAACACGTGTGTACGTACGTATGTGTGCGCGTGCAAGCGTGTGTGCGAATGTATGTGTACGTGTATGTTTGTGCGTGTGTGTGCATGCGTACGTGTGTGCGAGTATGTTACACAAACACTCACACACTCACACACACCTGCACGCAGTCTTACATATACAACCCTGATCTCAGCCACATAAATACACCTCAGTTTGGCAAAACAAAACGTATAGCAGCACTTTGTCGAGCCGCACTTCGCCGACGTTATTTATATACCTGTACTGTCTAGGTGTGCGTTCAAGTGCCGACTTTCCCACGCTCTCTTCGCTCTCGCGGCGCGTATTTTTTCCGTTTACGGCCCGCGTCGCACAAAGCAAACTTCACCCCAACTGGGCTCGTATATAAACTACGTTTGTCGCGAACATGTCAACACGCGGTAGATAAGCTACGACGGGGCTCGCGATAACGGTCACCTGAGTCGGCAGTAAGAGGATTACCTCGGGCTCTCGGCCCTCTTGATCAGCCGGTTTATTTACGCTACATTTAAAATTTGTCTGAAAATATAGTTTAGAAGTCTTTCACGAGACGATCACATATTCCACGTTGTGGTTGACGCAGAAACCTAACCAGCCATCAAAAATATAGACATCCCCATGTCGGCGCTGTCAAGTTACCGTCTGCTGAAATGTTAATTCAGCGCGACTGTTTGTGGTTTTGTTTCCGTCGTTCGATTTTATCTAAGCGTACGTAATTCGACGCAATGTTGATGCTTTGTTTTATGGATTGGGTACACTCATAGGCTTAGTGTCACGTGCGTTCCGTCCTACAGATACACAGTTGTGTCTACTTGTAACGTATATGTAGAAGTCCTATCATGTTGCAAATTTGTAATTGGTGATACCGCAAAGAATCTTTATAATGACTCGATAGTAAAATCAATGCTCATTTGATCATTTGAAGTATGGTGATTGATTTAAAGTGCACGATACAGTCCATAAGGACGGTAGGGTTTATAAACCCTCCTGGAAAAAACACTCACGTACGTAACCCCTCGTGGACATGACGGTAACCGGACATAACCCCCTCCGGACATAACCGCCGGACAAAACCACCACCGAACAAAACCCCCTCCGGCCATAATCCCCCCGGACAAAACCCCCTCCGGACAAAACCCCCTCCGGACATAACCCCCTGGACAAAACCCCCTCCGGACATAACAACTTGCGGAAAAATCTCATTCAGCTTTAAAAATAGGATAGAGAATCAAACAAGGCGTCTCGTATTTAGGTCACGCTCTTTGTGTGTTTGAACATTACTATATGAGTTGTTTATGTGACAGAACGGGAGAATATTTTTGAATACAGACTTGGGTTAATGTTTGAGACTGACCCTAGACATGGACATAATAAAACTATACCCATAACGCGTTTGGTGGTTTTATGTGATAAAAAACGGCAACATTGAAGCGAAGAATCGAACGTTTTAGGCGTGCGCTTTTGTGAACAAATAGGCATGCATGACCGCGGTCACACGTATTGCTGCTGTTAATTCCGCAACCACCCCCTCTCGTGTGGACACCCCCTCTCGTGTGGACAACAGCAATTAAGAAGATTGATGATACGGTGGCGCGGTGTACAGTAATAGTTGCTCTCTGACTTGGTTACAAAAATCCACATTTAAAATTAACGTGCTAGAAACGGTTTCAGATTTACAGGATCATAATAATGCAAGCATAGATTTGAATAAGAAACGGATCGCTTTAATGACGCGTTTAACTTGTCAACGGTAAACATGGCCAAGTGGGATTCGCCTTAAGAATTACCCCTTTGCTACACTTATAAAAGATTCATAGATCCGGGGTAAATTGCCAAATTGGAAAACTGGCCATAAATCCCACTTAACGTCACTTAGGATTTTCTGTTCAATACGTCGAAATGGAGACACGACACTCAACATATACTGTTCTCTGACAATTAAACGGTATCTAACACGCCGCCAAGGAACCTCTTGTGATGGTTACTTTCACTTTTGTAAATGTACGTTGTCAATTTATTAAGGAATGGTCGCACAAGTTGCAAAAACCCCCAAAACGAGAATAGCGAGAAAACCGTGTGCATTACTAAGCGTATGTGTGGGTGGGTTGATGGCGTGTTGACGGTCACCGCGTATCGCATGGAAAATAAATTGATACTGTTGTCCCATTTATCAAGTGAAGCACATTTACATATATTACGGCATATTGACTCTACTGAAGATTTCAGAACCGGGCAGTTAAGTAGCGTGGTGGGCGTTGGGTTATCCATTGGCGACCGCGTCACGTCACTTGAATCTGTTTTTGGCCGTGGTCTTAGAAGGGTTTATAATGTATACGAAGCGCATCCATCACGTGTTTCTGGTCGTTGCGAACTTATCCCACCAACCATTAAACAGTGGTAACATTAACAAGGATTGTACGATAGATGTAGTAAAACACATTGTTCTTTCGGGTTGTACCTAGTCACCGGAATATACATCCACATTTGTTAATGATCTTCTTCTTCCATTTATCAACCAACTTCAACATTTTGAAGATCACTGTTGGTATTTCATGGTGTAGGCATCGGAATAGGTAGATATATAAGGAACGATAGTTTGCAGCTGAAGAGATGGGTTTGTGGTGGGGGGGGGGGCAAATGAAAGAGATATTGGTGGCGGGGGAGTGTACCGGGTTAAACCCGTCCTTTCGGCCCAACAGGGTTAATTCCAGTTTGTGTTATTATTATAAGATGTGATTAATTCATGATGTATAACAAATCAACTGTCTTGGTGGTGCTACAGAATGTAGTCTGTTAGAAACTTTCAAATTTTTCTGCATTGCTTAACCACAGAGGGTGGGTTTTCCAGCTAACGCCAGTGGGATTTAAATGCTATTTTAGTTAGTGTGCGATTTTGATTTGTTCCTGAATGCGACGCTTTCAATTACCGGGCGGCTGTGGTTAAAACCGACTTCCTGAGAGCGTTCCTTCTCTAATTGCAGCGTTCCTACTACTCAAAACTGGAGAAAGCCGACATTCTCGAGATGACAGTAAAATACCTGAAGAACCTTAAACGACAGCAAATGACAGGTAAGACGCGTGCCTGGCGCCGTCGTTTAACCGTTAGCGGCGACCCGGGCTAACCCGAACTGACGGCGTCGAATTATACGCTTCTGTTTCTTCGCCTAATGTGACTGCTCATAAGACTGCAGTGTCGTATCTCGGCGGCACGGCCCCGTTACCTCTCCATCCATGGTGTTCGCCAGTTTTGGCGTCCCCTGCTCATTACGATGCAGTCGCGACCCATTGACGACATGTCGTGCGTGAGGCGTGCGACCGTCGCTATTAGCATTATGCAATTAACGTCGATCAGGTAAGCAAACATATAATACGACGTATATGTTCGCCTGTCAGTTTCCTCTCGCGACAGCTTTATTTGTGTTTTCTTTCTTAAACGCGCCGGCTGTGCCGTCATTGAATCTGACTTACTGACGGCGAGAACCGATCTGCCGCGAGGATCGTCGTGTTTCGCAGCGAAGAAAGGTCTAGCCCGGTAGGGGCACTTCGAATATTGACGCCAGGGTAAAAACGTTAACGAGTGCTACTGTCAAGTGAACAATCAGGTGGCGTCTTCGCTTTGCGAAGTCTGATAATGATTTGTGACTCTCACTTTCCATTTAGTTCGTCTTCAGTTTAAATGGTAATTCTTGTTGCTGTTGTTCATTGTCGTCGTTGTTGTTGTTTTGTTGTCGCTGCTGCAACGACGCTACCAAAGACGAGCCATGTATAACAATAGGCCAATATTACAAGAAAACTAAATGTGCTAACTGGATGCAAAAATACCATTTCCTGTATAATGAAATACCTGTAACTCAAACTTGTGAGGAGCATTTGGCAACGTGTTCTTGGTCCGAGCCCTTTAACGACTTGCGTTTAAACATATTAAATGACACAATCGGACAGTTCCTTTTAGAGACAGCACACGTTACTATGAGTGTGACCCGAACGAGAAAACTGATAACATTTCAACAATATCGAC
>OZ023214.1:49613577-49723577 GCA_963995525.1 Escarpia spicata
ATGACTAGCTACTCGACTACGCAACTATCCAACTATGCAAATACGCAACTACACAACTACGGAACTACGCATTACGTCATTACATTAAAGTCGTTGTACCGAGCCTCTCGCGGTCTCTACGGTGTCGCTGTATGTACCGTGTAAAACATCATTGTTTCTAATGTGGCGTCGTAATTCAAATTATGTCATAGTTCAAATATAAAGTGGTCATCAATGCACTGACGACGATGACTGTTTTTTGTTGAGCATAAAAGAACCCAAATAAGTGTCAACACTTTTCATGTTAACTATAATGACACACAATTACAGATTGTAGACGTTGGTTGACATAAATAGTAATATATTCAGCATTTAAAAATAGAAACCAATTCTTGCCGGGCCATTTCGGAGTAATTTGTGTGATTCTGTATTTCTAGGATACACGTTTAATTGCGATCCATTTGTTTGCCTTTTGACCAGAGTCTTAGTAAATTTCCCTTATATGAATTTTGGTTCGGCTCTGCTAAAAGGAAATCGATCGCAATTAACACTGTTGTTCTAAATTAATTACGTTGTTCCGAATTAATTATGTTATTATATTAACTGTATTATTGTCGCAAGGCGACAACGTGTAGCATGTTCGCGTATAAAATCTGTGCGACACATTTCGAGGAATGTTGATTTCCGAAAGGCATCGAAATTAATACTATCGGTTACCCTAAAAATGTTGTTAAAGCATTGTTTCCGTTCACAAATTGGATCAAAATACTTGAACCGTCATCAGTCGGTCCACAGAAATGTTAATGTGTTCTGTTGGTATTGAATTGGATGTGTTGTCCATATTGTCGTTGGTAATCGTGTTATGCTGGCGTTCACTTGTTAAGAAAATCGGCGAAGCAAAAATGTCGCAATAATAAAATGTGTATATATGTAACCAATTGTACTATAGTAATACAGCACGGTTATAGTAATACAGCACGGTATGCGTAATTCGCACCGGTCAAAGTGTGTTACGCTTCATTCGTTCTTGCCATGCTCGTTCGAAGACAACATCGACTTCACTGGCAACATCTAAGCTACGCGTCAATGACTGCATTAAAGCAATGTGCTCACCACGTAATCAGATATCTCACTGCTAATTAGTCCTATACAGTCAGCTGACTACGCTGGAACAACGTAGCTTATGATACTTGTTTATTAGAATCAAACATACAAACACGCTCGCATGCATGCAACGACTCGGCCATTCACTGCATTCACTAAGGTATTTAAACATACATGTAATACTATAATTTGTATACAAAACAGTCCAATCCTTAGTACTGTCCACATAAAAGCGCTATGCCCTAGATAGACTGTTTTCGACGATGAATCCATTCGACATCATCTTGACTTTGATCTTTTAACTACTGTGCTACCTCGCTCCACGAACGGCCTGGTGGATGTTTAACACTCAACTTACAGTCTGTCACTGTTATGACTTCACATTTAGCTGGATGAAATATTCATTTCCCACTCCGCCAACGTGTTCAACTTCTGCTGGATATAACCTTCCAATCGCTGCTTTTCTTTATTATAACACTACAACGGTTTGAACAAATACGGACCTCTAATTGAATGTTGTCGGGCAAATCATTAATAACAATGAGAAAATGGCCAATGACAAAACCGTGTGGTACTTCGCAGATTACAGATACACGCCCTGTATGCGCCTACATGATGTGGGAATTCACTATCCACCAATGCTTGCTGTGAACGCGGCAAAATAACAATGATTTGATCGAGCTATAATGTCTCGATTCCATAATGATACAGCGGACGACCGCTCGGAAACGTTGAAGTAGAACACGGTCGATTGCTTTTGAGAAATCTACAATTACCAAGTCAGTCCTCTTCTGTTTGTCACGAGATTGCGCAGACCGCGACGGAGACGTAAAGTAATATGCAACTAATACACTCTTCGTGTCCGAAATCCGCGTTGCCATTCTGGCGTTTTAATTATATATAATTATGTCCAAGAAGCATACCTATTCAAAAGGAAAATGCAAGAAAGGATCACAGTGTTCGATCTCGTATAGCGTGGTTAATTGTTGGAGGGGTGCATTTTTCCAGCTGTACCCCACCCCCTTGTTGAGAACTTAAGACCTCCAACTTCACCCCTAGAGACCTCCAACTGCACATCCCCGTTGAGGTTGCTAAAATTCTCCAACTGTACCCCATTGAGACCTCGAGCGGAAATCTTTGTTTAATACCGCACACATTTGTAACGCACACTTCATACACCAATTCAAACATTTCGGCAAACTTTAATTTATTTGGCATAAACATAAACGATATTATAAAAGCTACGCACCTTCTTATTGATAACGTAACTAATAAATACGCGGCGATCACGTGACTGAAGATTAACATCCGACGAGATATCGATATGTACGTCAATGTACGTTCTCTACGGGGTCTGTATACACACCAAACGTGCGTAAACGTTTGAGCGTTTTTAGTTTAAGCAGTGTCCCTTTGTAGCGTGCAAGGGCTCGTCATTTGCACCAAGCACCCATGCCATTTTTAGAAGAACGAAGATGACTGCACGGAGACCAGTCCAGAGACTAGGTTAACACCCTTTTCCTGTCGTTATTCTTCGGTTTCCAAAACAGACATTCGTTAAAAGGAGGCTATTCCAAGTTTTTCGATTTATTAATTGCTATATATGTTCTTGAAGGTACAAATTAGCCAGTTTAAAAACAAACTTTATTGACAATATGACCAAGTCGGGTTGAGCTAACTGCAGTACCCGTTGATGTTCAACGATGCCCCATTTTCCCATGTTAAACACAGCATAATTCCTGTTACAAATTTCTAAGCATGCTAATTCCTAATTAAAACAAAGTTCGGATGTGAACAAGGTAAAGGTATGTTCTTATACAGCGCGTTTCCCAGTCTTTTGGACTGCTCAAAACGCTTTTCTTTCACATTTACGATTAGTTCCAGTAGTATGTTCCGTGTAAATACATCACTAATATAATCATAGACTATATGTTTGCATAGTTATATGTTATTGTTTCATACGTGTTTGAACGCAATAAATACATTAATTGTAAAAAATTATATATATATATATATGATGACTTACATTTTTTTAGTTTGATATGATTGCACACGTGTTAGTCTGCCCGATTTACGTGCCTCTTAATAATGTATAAACATAAATATAAACAAATTCCAAAGTTACAACATTACCGTGTGGTGTTTTTGAGAGGTCGTGTTTTGAACTTACCACACCTGCGAATAACTCTTTACTTTGGCTTCGCGAGAGTGGCAGTAATAGACAGTGCGGTGAGGCATCGTAGACCAACTCGGGACAACTTGTCTACAGATAATGATCTCTTAGGGCAGCTCGGGGCTTTGACGGGATGTCGTGCTAAATTATAACCTGCAGGTCCTCCCCTCTCCAGTCGCTAGTGTGTGCAAGTCATCGCTATTCGGTTCACACGCCCGCCTGACAGCAATTGATGCCCCATTGATGCCGAGCTTCTCGCAAATTTCACAATGTTAATAGCGATAATGGGGCGACAGATGTGATCACGGAAGATCACGTGACATCGCACAACCCTTTCTGGGATGTTGGTTAGTCAAACACGCCATACTTTCGTGGTTGAAATCCATACTTTTGGCTTGAAATTCTTTATAATTATATATATATATATATATATATATATATATATATATATAGCATCAAACGTATGTGGTCTTCTATTGTCTCATTCAATTAAAATAGTTCGGAAATTCAATAGTGCAACGTTTCAATTCCGACTTTATTAATGAAAATAACACATAAAATATACACTGTACATGCTGCAAAGGTCGCACAGTATTATTAATTTTCAATTAAATTAACATGTCACCCGTTAATTGTAGTTAAAACACTACTTTGGAGAATTACACCGTGACTCACACTTGGAATTGTTGCCAGCCACCGCAATGTAAGCACTGTATTCATGCCTTGTAACTATCATCACGCTCATAGAAATATAGTGTATGTCCATTTAACTCCATTACCACGTTCGAAGTTTTGCGTGGTGCAAGAAATCTAAGAGATTTTCACAAAAGCCCCGGTACTTTATTGGTCTGCAATGAACGTTGGGGTAAAATAACGATCTGACCCCCCCCCCCCCCCCCCCCCAATACAAACGCAGCCTCTGTGACTTTCGCAGCTGTGATGTAGATTTTATTTCTTGGTGTTAAAGATCAACAGTCGCACTTCACGTAAATCATACATACAGCGAAATAAGAGAAGTTAATGAAGCTTATAGTGAGTGATGTATATAGCACAGCACTGCACCCTTTTTCATCGCACCAGTCACAATAAACAACTATCGTGGGGTATAAGAACTAACCAATTAGAGCCAGTTTGAGAAAACGGATGCGCAGCGACAGGGGACCGGCCAATATTTCATGAAAGGATCTAGTCGCATCAGTACAACACTTAATATACAGTTCAAAGGTAACGTATCGACACATTCCAAAGTACAACGGCACGTATTGTTTTAATAGTGCCAACAGCTAAGTGTGCCATTATTTCGAGATAAATAAACATTCGATTTTTTGTAAATGTTAAGTGCAAACTCACTGGGGTATATTGGCGCGAGGATAAATCTTTTTGTCGTTGTTATTCCTGACAAACAAGCAAACGGTTTATATAATACGTGTACAATAACGCTGTTTGATTCTATAAGCAGCGCAAATTGATAGAACAATTAATGTCCCTAGATAAGTGTTGTTTCTTAAAGGGAACAGAAAAGCTATAACTATAATCGACAATATTGCGCCAGTGGTTTATTCAGTATTTAGTTCTTTTCAAAGTGGGATATTCTTGTGAAGCCTCACAGTTTCCGACGGCTGACATATTGCGACAATGCCAGAGTTCCGTTGGCATTGACCCTGCTGCGACGCTCAGAATTTTCGTTATATTATATACTATATTTAATATATACATATGTATATATATATTATACATATATATATATATATATATGTATATGTGTGTGTGTGTGTGTGTGTGTGTGTGTGTGTGTGTGTGTGTGTGTGTGTGTGTGTGTGTGTGTGTGTGTGTGTGTGTGTGTGTGTGTGTGTGTGTGTGTGTGTGTGTGTGTGTGTGTGTGTGTGTGTGTGTGCGCGTGCAATATACATATATATATATATGTGTGTGTGTGTGTGTGTGTGTGTGTGTGTGTGTGTGTGTGTGTGTGTGTGTGTGTGTGTGTGTGTGTGTGTGTGTGTGTGTGTGTGTGTGTGTGTGTGTGTGTGTGTGTGTGTGTGTGTGTGTGTGTGTGTGTGTGTGTGTGTGTGTGTGTGTGTGTGTGTGTGTGTGTGTGTGTGTGTGTGTGTGTGTGTGTGTGTGTGTGTGTGTGTGTGTGTGTGTGTGTGTGTGTGTAATATATATATATATATATATGTATATATTAAATAGTGTACACACACACACATATATATATATATACATAAACATATATACATACATATATATACGCCAGCTCATATATGGTTTCTTGTATTCCCTTCGTTTCCGAAGCTGAATTGCACTTATATATACAAATATATATATATATTTTTACACATATTTATATATATATATATATATATATATATGTATTATATATATATATATATACATATATATATACACACATATATATATACATAAACATATATACATACATATATACGCCAGCTCATATATGGTTTCTTGTATGCCCTTCGTTTACGAAGCTGAATTACTCCTCTATGTACACAAACACCTGTTAGTGTGCCACACCGTGCATATGTGTGGCATATTCTGCCATGACAATATCATTATAGAAATTCTGATAAAAGGTTGGCCGAAATATCTGAGTTGCTGAGCAACGCAAACTAGACTAGTGTTCCCAGCTCGACGTCCGGCGACCTGGAATGGTTAGGAATTGTTGACGTCATACTTTGGACCACAGTGACGCTCTCAGTGCAACATTAGTTCTGTCTCTCCAAAACGGTTATTCTACTAAACTACTGGCGTACTATTCTTGATTGTACTTGCATATAGTTAGTTTTTATGAACTCTTCTTTATGAACTCTTTTAGTTGCATAGGACCAAAACAATTTCCATTTAAATACACTTTCGCGCAATATAAATTACAATGCACAATTTATGAGTTTCTTTAAATGCACCGTTTCGTTTTGTAATCATATCGCATGTAATTACAACGCATGTAATCTTGCAATGGCCAAATGTTTTTCGCTAAGCTGAGATCCAATATAGGCCCACTTACACCTGCCACTGACAGCCTCAAGTGCATGCTTTTTTAAGTTATTAATAACCTCCTGGTCCCTCAGTACTTGTAAGATATGTATGTATTAGTTATAAGCACGTGCCATCCTAGCCTCTGGTAGTAACATCACACCGCAACTATTACATTCCCTTGCAAAACGCAGCACTTTCAACTGACGTTATCAGTGCTTAAGAGATGCTTTATGACATCCGAACATCGATATCCGGCACTGCGTAATATTTCCATTATGAGGTCGACAGGTGCTCGATTGTTGCTGGTGACAAGTTATGAGGTTGACGGGTGCATAGCTGTTCACTGTGACATGTTGAAGGAGCGTGACAAACCAGGGTGTCAACGAGTAGCAATGTCGTCGCCTCAGTCAACAGTACCGCCGTGTCCTCAACGGTCGTAGGTTCGTTTGGACAAAGCTTGTCGCAGCCAGTGACTCCTGGAACGAGTCGCTGTGAAGTCTGAATGGATGCTATAAGTATATTGATATGATAGATCTCGAAGCGGAGATAATGAAAAGAAAATGCAAAGTGCGAAAATACCTTGTTATAGAAATTATCAATCAGCATGTAACCCGTAGACGTTAATGGGCAAGGTTCATGAATCACACAGCTCCGTCGATTCTGTAATACATTCGCAGGTTGGTCGTGAAGCCTATACTATTTGGTGTATGTTAGAATGTTGACGTCCAAGATATAAACACGGTGGAGTTCGGACACAGGGGGAGGGAGGGAGGGAGGGAGGGAGGGAGGGAGGGAGGGAGGGAGGGAGGGAGGGAGGGAGGGAGGGAGGGAGGGAGGGAGGGAGGGAGGGAGGGAGGGAGGGAGGGAGGGAGGGAGGGAGGGAGGGAGGGAGGGAGGGAGGGAGGGAGGGAGGGAGGGAGGGAGGGAGGGAGGGAGGGAGGGAGGGAGGGAGGGAGGGAGGGAGGGAGGGAGGGAGGGAGGGAGGGAGAGCTGAAGGAGGAGAGGGTGAGGTGGCGATAGAGGGAGCTGGCGGTGAGGACTGAATGAAGAAAAGGAAAAGAGAAAAAGAGATTCGATGGGGGGAGGGGGCAGGTAGTTCATCTAGAACAGACGCAGGTGTCTCTCGAGAGTGACGGTGATGACAACTTGACGCGTTTCTCCACAACAACTCCCCGGCCCACACCCCGGTGAGTCCCCACCGCGTACAGCCGCTGGCGGTGGCCAGGGGTCACGGCACTCGGCATAGAACAAGAGCCATTCCATCAACCAATCGTTGCGTAACTGTGAAACTTCGCAGCGTCTTCTGACTTTGCATGCAGGAGAGTCGGGTTCATTCGTTGTTATTCTGCGCAGCGTCAACACATTTCACCCGCCTACATTCAACCCGCGTCTTCTCTTCGCGTTCGAATTCAAAGAAGTAACGCAAACATGTGGTTTCACCGCCACTGACGGGCAGAACCGACTACGTGATCACAGAGGCGGGCTACAAACGGATGATTATGTCCCGTCGCCAGAAGAATGGCGCCATTGATGGGTGGCGTGTGTTCCGCGCTCGACTCCTGCGTTATTGACGTTTCCGCCACACACCTAGGGGAAAGAACCCCGACCGTCTAGTCGCGAAATTGCGCGTCGTTGTCACATTTTTAAATATATTGAATCACCCGAGAACATAATGTATGCTAATCATGCCTTTGATTGCGCACGTGCCTTCGTCTTCCCGCACTTTTTGCCTTCGGCGTCGTCGTATTTTGTCTTCGTTCGCGCCCTCTTTAGCATTCGCACCCTTTGTATTTCGTTGTTCCTTTGGTTTATTTAGTCCGTACTTTGTTCACCTCTGCGCCGACCCCCCCTCTCTGTCTCTTTCTAGATTTGTATTGTATTTTAAGTGTATTGCGTAGGCATAATTCTATGGAAACTAGGAAAAGAAGTACGGTATAAACATATAAATCCCATAAAGGTGATCTTTTACCTGTGAAAGTTCTACCATAGGTACCCGAAGATTATTCGAGTGTTTCCGAACGCCATCTTATTTATATCGTGGACATCAACATTCCAACAGACACAAAATAGTGTAACCTTCACGATCAACCTGCGAAAAACACAAAGACAATAGTTATTTAGATTGATCAACTAACGTGTTTGCTGATCATCTAAAACTGGACGAATCGAGAGGTGCGGCATTTTCTAGATGACGCAACTATGGCTTTACGTGGATGCTAGTTAGTACAATATGTTCTGTATTATAAAAAGGTATAACGGTAAGTGCTTATATAGCGCAGTATCCAATCCTCAGGACTGCTAAAATACGTTACACTTATACTCTTGATCTTAGCTTTATGTTGATTTATACTCCCCCTTGAGCACGTTGACTAATACAGAGCCGCCAGAATGAAGCTGTTTACCGCCGGAATTCGTTAATTGTCCATTGTGCATTGTGTCCGCTCGTCAGTTATACGTCGCCTGGTCAACGAATGGTCGCAAGCCGCCAATTACTTCTTGTCACCCGTCTTCGACCATTGTCCGACAGTGTCTACCGTCTTGGTCTGGCTTGACACCGCGACCCTTCCGCCCGGCCCCGACAACGCACGTGCAGTACCTCGAGGCAGCCTCTAACGACCGGGTGCCGTTCGGCTAATTGACTCGTCGCGGGCCGAGCTCTTCACTCGATAGGCCCGCTCTTGTCATTAACAGTCGACCGGGCGACACACGACGGAACCCGACACCACCTTTATTGAAGACGTCGTCCCTGATTGTGGTCACGTCGGGCAGTGGCTGTGTGTCCATGGAGGGAGGGAGGGAGGGAGGGAGGGAGGGAGGGAGGGAGGGAGGGAGGGAGGGAGGGAGGGAGGGAGGGAGGGAGGGAGGGAGGGAGGGAGGGAGGGAGGGAGGGAGGGAGGGAGGGAGGGACGGACGGACGGACGGACGGACGGACGGACGGACGGACGGACGGACGGAAGGGAGAGACGGAAGGAAGGACGGACTGACGGAATGATGGAATGACTGACGGACGGACGGACGGACGGACGGACGGACGGACGGACGGACGGACGGACGGACGGACGGACGGACGGACGGACGGACGGACGGACGGACGGACGGACGGACGGACGGACGGATGGACGATGGAGCGCTGTGGTGCAATGGCTAGACAACAGACTCTCAATCGATATAACTCGGGTTCCAATCCTGTGCTGCCGTGTCTTGAGCAAGTTCGTCCATACCACACTGCTCCAGTTTACTCAACTACTTGAATGAGTACTTGGCTATAGACAGTGGTAAATAAACATCGCAATCTTCTCATCACCGTCATCCCAGATTTGAGTATGTGTATCCGTCTTCGGAGAGATATGCTATCAGCGACGTTATTTTTGTCTTCATTTACAAGTCACGACAGTTGTAAAAGCTTTGTCTTCTACGTCGTTCTGCAACACCATTTGTACCGAACATATTTACAAACAAACACAACATAAATAAGCGCATAGAAGTAATATTGTAGACCAATAATCATTGAGTAGCATTGACACTAACCAATCGAATTTTCATGCAACGCCTGTATAGATTTTAGATATATACAGCTGGACAATAACAAGCCTTCACGCTGTTAACATCCCTGCAGTCTCGGCCGTCAGGACATCACGAATGCCTTCGGGACGTCGACGTAAGGCGCTCTTCGTTCACCATTCACCCGCATGTCGCCGGTGCCAGCGATACACTAATAGTTGTAATTTCGAGCAATTAACGACTTAGGCATTCCCGGCCGAAGAAACACTTTCGCCAGTTATATATATGCCAGCGGCGGCGCCGTTGTAGTAGACCGGGACCGCATTGTGCGTGTTGCGATTGCGACATCTGGAAAACGGCCACGTCTGTTATGGACGGCCAAGCCTTTTGACGGCAACTTCACCTGTCATTGCGGACGGCCGATCTGGGGTAAGACCACATTTAAAATTTACATAGGCGGCCATTATAACGTTTCCTTCATTTCCTGCAAAACTTTTCTTACGATTGTCTTGACAATTTCACAGCATATTTAACCTCTATTGACACAAGTGCTGTGGAAACTCATGAAATTCTCATACCTATTTTTTTGAAAAACCCACCCAAACCTGACACCCCTCAATTTCGCCCCAATCTGGTGACAGATTTTGAAATATTGGTGCGTTCTGCAAAATAGCCACTGCGCGAATACGCGAGCGACTAGCATATGTTTATTGCTACATCGTGAACGATATAATGCAGTAGTACATTCAGTATTCACTGGACTAACATGTGCCACGTCAAAGTGCTCGAAAAAAATTCACACATCACACCAAAACGGTATTTTCAAGGGCACTCTTTCGGTTTTCGTGTAATGGCGGATGAATCCTTAATGTGGTCTTACCCCATCTTCATCACGGTAACTAACGCCGTAATGGTAGCGTCGTGATCCGGTATGTGACTCGCCGTGCAGGATTTCGTTGCTTGCAGTATAAAATAATAAATATTTAGCATATTATTAAAATTAACATTTTTCCAACAGCATTAAAAGGGACTTAGTCTGTTCGTCTACCCGTAATCAGCGGGCATAGTAACTTGTAACAGGAAGTCTGCTGTGTCGAACGTGGGAAAGTTGAACATCAATGTTAACTCAGCCCGACTCGGCCGTATTGTCAAAGTTAAAGATTGTTTTGAAACTAGATGTTATGCTTACTATGTCACCGTGTTCCGTGGTTGTACCTTCAAATGGTGACCGTTGTTACGGGCTTACTAAACACAATTTGATGGGCAGTACAGCTGCACCATAGCTAGTATAGTCTTAAGAACATTATATTAATTAATAAATGAAAAAGTAGGAATGGACTACCTTATTTTATCAAACGTTAGCATTGTCGCAATTTGGGAAATTAAATATATTTGTCGTCTCCAAGCTCACTGACAAGCCTAAATTTCGTCCACATCCCAACGGTGATCCAACCGTGCGATTGTATTATATGCGGCTATGATCGCCATTTTGCGATAATTGCAGCACCTTTCAATATCACCATCTTCTTGCATCCTATGTCAATCATAGTATCATGAACATCAAATAGTTTAACAATAAACCTTCCGCGCGGTTTTGATTCGACGCATCAAAGCGGGTTACCTTTGCCGAAACGTGTGATCTGGTTGCGAAATCTCCGATTTTTTATAGGTAAAGTGGGACGAGGTGCAGATTCTTGTTTGTCGGTTTGGATCTCCCAGAATTTATAGCATTATCACTGTTGATTATCGGGATGTCCTCCTGAACTGGCAGTTATATTGTTGTAACAATCAGCAGCTGTTGTGCCCAATTTGTTAACGTCATTTCCTATAGCGACATCACAATGCCCGTCTTCTGTACTTTGGCATCCCATCGTGATTCTTTGTGTGAAATTGTTTTACGTCGTCGCTTTCTTCAGTGGCTTATGTCAGTTATCTGTCTACACTACGTGAGAGGATGTCGACACCAGATTTCAATCAATGCATCAGCTCTGAGCTGGGATCTCGTTTTTTGAACTCCCGTTGGCGTTAATGTCACAAAATTTACTCTGCCTATTGACAGTATAAGAAGAAGCTCTCTTCTTAAACTGTTTCTCCGTCCGTGCATGGTGGTGACAGTTTCCTTCTGAAATTCGTTCCAGAAACGGTCTGCAGGAAATACTTCATGGACAGCTGTGTGTGTGCGTTTGGCTTCGACAGTTGTGTGGTGACGTGCGTGTCTGCCGTGGTGGATCTTCACACCACGTAGGCCCTACTGGTGGAGAGGGTGGCAAATTGTTGAATAGAGTTGGTGCGTTACCAATTATACCGTGTATGGAACGCTGTGTATGCAGTCCAAGCGTGCACAGTGGTCGCACAAGATATTTTGATAAAATACAGAAAGAACACAGTAATAATTGTATGTAGGGGATATTCGCGGAATGAGTAAGTTTATGCTGAGCATGTTTGTTCCTCGTGTATTAATACATATACATATAGTTTTCTTAATCTCCTTCATCAATTTTCTTAAGACTCCTTCATCAATTCGATATTTTTGCTCCTAGCATTCTAGAATAGTTTCGAGAAAACTAGACCCGCCTACTACCTAGTGGTATGTTAGTTTGTTTGAGCAAGTTTTTTTATTTAGTTTTTGGTTGAATTGTCAGAAAGACAGTAAAATAATATACGAACTGACCGGTTCGAAATTGTTCAAAACATAGTTATCAGACTTGACTCGGAAAATGACGATTGAAACAAACACTTGGCAACTCGTCAGAATCACGTGACCACGAAGATGTTCAAAGTCACGGCCGGTTTGTTTATATCATAGGTTCGCCATTTGTGGTGCGAGTATTTATGCTATCGCGTCAACTAATATAAGGACTACAGTCTAGTCTAGCGAGATCCATTTGCCGATCATGAGGGTGTACTTGGAACGGAAAATGACGTCACAATCATAACTCTGCGCATGCCCTCCGTCAAGTTTTGCCTTATCAACAGAGTGTACATTCAAACTGTGTACGTCATATTAATAGGGCGGCATGACAACCGTGTTGTACTGTCACAAAGAAAACGTTTTTGGCCCGTTCTTTCAACAAAATATATACGACGGAACGTCCGACAGATCAGTATGTGCGGCAGCCATTTTGTAAGCTTGACGGACCTCCAGTTGAACGGGTCACGTCATCAGCAGCAAACCTTATCAGCAAACGAATTCATTGTTGTTTAACTGCACTTAGTCCATAGCGATGGGATAATCGAACCGGCAAAAGAGGCAGCATTCAGAGCACTGCCGTGAAACTGCTCTCCTTACATAGCCGTAGGGAAGGTGAAGATGATTCAGTTCGTATGTTCCTAAGTTTGATTCAACAAAGGCTCAATTTATTTTACATGTATATTGCTTATTGTTCGATTCATCAGTACTTTCACTCACCCGAGGTTCAACTCTACCGCTGTTACAATTGTCTACGTTTCAGTGTTCGACCCCACAAAGCCTTCTAGAAGACCCAATTCGAGTTAGACTAATCATGGACGTCACAGAAGGGGGTACACCCCGACACGCCCATCGATACAGTCGGGTTATTTCTTCCAGTCGATATGGTTCGTCACAAGGGCGTTGTTTTGTGTTCGCCGTTATCTTCCAGATTTCGAAATCAAACTGCATTGTTGTCCTTATTCTGAGCCACCCCGCACATGTTGTTATCTACCGTACCTTATCAAGGAAGTTTTCCTATCTCGTATTTGTCGGCGTCGCCAATAATCGGCACGATTATCTCCAGACAGAGAATGGCCCCTGTCCCATCCCGTTGATCCAAATCCAACTAAGCAGTTGCATAGTAATTTGTGGGCCACAAACGAAAACAACTGTATTAGGAGGTTAGAATGATAAAATAAAATGTTTGCATATAATGTAAAGATCTATATACAGTATCTCAAACGCACACGCTAACGTTCTCATGCATTCGCACCTCACGCGTGGGTGTACACATATACACACACCTATACACCCGCACATGCACACACACGAGTTAACAGAGTTTTTGTGGTTTCGTTAGGTTCCGTCTTAAAACACAATTTATGTAAAATAATGTTAACGAATTTTGAAGATACCATCGTCTCGTTACCTGCCCACAGGCGAGATGCAGATCGCGCGATAACAACCATGAAACGGCGGACATGATAGTCGCCTTTTAGTTTTATTTAAATGAACAATTCACTGGTGGTTTCGAAATGCCCAGTCGACGCCCGCGGGGATGAACAATCCGCCCGGATCAATTAGTTCTGAAACTGACCACCAATAAAAACTGGAAACACTACCGCCTTTCAACCAGATGACAGCGTCTTCGTGGTACTCGTCGTGAATTATATAATAGTTTCTCCGTTGTTTGGCTATCTCCGAAAGATCCAGGGCACAACGTTGTTCCATTTCAAAATCCCTGGCCGAATTTGTTGATATGTCTTTATGTAAAACATGTATTAGAAATCGGCATTGAATTGATTAAAACTGAGGAACGAACATGTTCTAATCTATATAATACTGAATCGCACTAGCACCACTGTGTCTATACAAAACAAGACAATACACAACTAAGAGGTGAAACTTGGTGAACTCGAGCAAAGAAACAAGCTTGTGGAAAGGAAGCTGAAAACTTCACGGAAAACTGTCCATGGGCTAAAGAACACCAAACATGAAAGGTGAAAATAGTAGCGACAGACAAGGATAAACTGTTAAAGAATCGAGTCCGAAAAATCAGGCAAATGAGAACATAAGGAATGCTGGCTTCAGTCCGACGAAAGTAACGAAAATCAAGGAAATTCTCTTAACGAGGTGCAGAACACACTTCAGTTCGAAAGGGTGCAAGGAAAGAAAACCAAGTTTTTATTACCAATGTTCATGGTTACGTTATTAAATAACTTGTTAGGATGATGGAACATGCAGTGCGACCTGTTCACCTTTTAATTGTATCTCACAGTGAATAAATAGTATACAGAAATTTAGAATATTTCATAAACAAATATTGTGTTTTTGATGTTTTTATTATTTTCCACTTTCTTCCGATTTACGTTACGGAAACATGTCGCATGTTTGAAGGAGCAACACATTTCAGTACATTCCAATGTGCCAATACAATGGTGTCTAATATATTGGGAACATCTACATAAGGCACATCAATGGTTTGTGCAAACACAGCTGCATTCTTCTTCGTGTGCTGGACTTCGGAACAACCTGATGTGTGGAATTTACTCAAACATGATGGAATGCAAAACATTCTTGCATGAAAGTTGGTCAGATAAACAAACACTAAATTATGATGAACAGTAAATGACAATCTACCAATACTACCAGGTCCTCTTGCTCAGTATACATGTGTATCAAATCGGGGAAGTAAATCCTTAAAATAATAAGGGCAGATAATTCACTAAGCGTCATTGTGTAACGTAAATCGGCGGGCGTTTAAAGTACTCGTATTAAAGTTAACAGACAAAATACAAATATTCAACTTTGAAACCATGTTCTTAGTAATATACATCGTAGGATAAGTGATCATTCAAATAAATTGTCTTCAAATTAGATTTCGTAAAAAAATTGACCAGTTGATCAAGTGAAAATGTCTCGTTTTCGCTGGCCTGCCCATCTAAAATATTATACATATACAACGGAACAAAAAACAGCAAACCAGTTTTGTTTACTTCATTTCAAGGACGACGATACGTTTCTTTCATGTCGTGTTTCACCTAGCCGCGCTCTTGCGAGAGCTCCTCCAACACCAAATGACGCCCACACAAAGCAGCCTGTGTGTGCCTGTGTGGTCTCTCTAAGATAACTTTTATAGTTTCCACAACATTGATTTGCCTTGTGTATAAATATGTCACGAGAGATTTAGCAAAAGCATCGAGGTTAGAACGGCCCCGCAGCGACAAGGTTTGCCTGTTTTCTGTCTCCAGATGAAATCTCCAGAGGAATGTCTACACGTTGAATGTGCTGCCTCCTAGCGGGAATTGATTGCGAGTAATCTCGCTCGTTGTTCTGTTGCCAATCTGTCTAGAGAAACTACAGGAACTTTACGACTAAGGAACTGCATCAATATCGATCATGTTCTGTGGCACGTCCGCCAGTGCTATAACAACATCGATCATGTTCTGCGGCGTCCACCAGTGCTGCAACAACATCGATCATGTTCTGCGGCGTCCACCAGTGCTGCAACAACATCGATCATGTTCTGCGGCGTCCACCAGTGCTGCAACAACATTGGTCATGTTCTGCGGCGTCCACCAGTGCTGCAACAACATCGGTCATGTTCTGCGGCGTCCACCAGTGCTGCAACAACATCGGTCATGTTCTGCGGCGTCCACCAGTGCTGCAACAACATCGGTCATGTTCTGCGGCGTCCACAAGTGCTGCAACAACATCGATCATGTTCTGCGGCGTCCACCGGTGCTGCAACAACATCGATCATGTTCTGCGGCGTCCACCAGTGCTGCAACAACATCGATAATGTTCAGCGGCGTCCACCAGTGCTGCAACAACATCGATAATGTTCAGCGGCGTCCACCAGTGCTGCAACAACATCGATCATGTTCTGCGGCGTCCACCAGTGCTGCAACAACATCGATAATGTTCAGCGGCGTCCACCAGTGCTGCAACAACATCTATCATGTTTTGCGGCGTCCACCAGTGCTGCAACAACATCGGTCATGTTCTGCGGCACGTCCGCCAGTGCTTGTTTCTTCACCATTCCGCGTGAGTCGCCTTTGTGTGGATAATGTTAAAGGTTCTATAAACACCGCATTTAAACATATCAAGTCTCATGGGTTTTTTCGTTAACATTATTCATGATATGCAGTAAAAAAAAATTAATCAAACATCTTGACCTTCCAAATATGTTTTAGTGAAGCGGCTATGGACGTACAGCGTGCATCGAATGTTCCCACATACAAATATCTTCACACTTTAATTCGTTTGTATATATTTTAATCAGTATTGTCATAATCAATTATCAATTTGTTATACCGAAAATATAACACCTTACTGCTTTGTTTATTTGACGATAAATAACAAATGTAGCACTGAATACGGCGTCGTAATATATATTCGGTCGGCAATTTCTTGCAAACACACAGTAGTTGGAAAGTTAACTTCAAGGGAAACGTCAGTACTCTCAAATACACGTGTCCAATACCGATGAACTTCGGGTGTAAGCACTAAGCAGGCGATAATACTTAAGTATAATTCCAAATATGAACTTCAAAAATTCAACTTCTGCACAAGTTATGAACCATCGTTCTAAGCAGAATAAAGCACTTTGATCCATTGCCCACAGGGAACGTACCCCCCAGGTTACGCACAAGAAAGTAAATAGGTACAGAACCAATTATGAACTTGTGACCTAAATAGTATATAAAGGATCAGCGTGATGCGGCAGAACCAGCTTTGTGATAGTGGACATGCAAGGCTGTTTTCATTGACCCAGTCAAACGGTCTGGTCCAATTAAATACACAATTCAGCAATATCAATAGCTGTGAATGTCCATGCTAACATGGGGGTTAAACTGTCATATCATGTTGAACCATCTCCGACAGTCACGGCACGCGCACGTTGACTTTCCGGTCGAGGTAACACGCACCGATTGACTCGTTTTATTGGTGCCTACCACATTCTGTGAAAACATAACTGCACAATACAAAAGGGACAATCCTACTAGGTTTATTATTTTGGACCAATGTACTGTTATAGGGACCTGTACGACGAAGTCCTTGTGTAATACTGTGTGCGTGCGTGTGTGCGTGTGTGCGTGTGTGCGTGTGTGCGTGTGTGCGTGTGTGCGTGTGTGCGTGTGTGCGTGTGTGCGTGTGTGCGTGTGTGCGTGTGTGCGTGTGTGCGTGTGTGCGTGTGTGCGTGTGTGCGTGTGTGCGTGTGTGCGTGTGTGCGTGTGTGTGCGTGTGTGCGTGTGTGCGTGTGCGCGCGTGCACGCGTGCGCGTGTGCGCGTGTGCGTGCGTGCGTGCGTGCGTGCATGTGCGTGTGTATATGCGCTTGTACGTATATATGTGGGTCGTGCGTGTGTGTGCATGCGTGCGCATGTGCGCGTGCACATGTGAACGTGCGTTGAATTCCCAACGATAAGACGCTGGATGTTTAAATCTATTACATTTAAAGAAACATCTGGTCGATTTTTGTTATCATAAAATAATGTTATATTAGTAAATTATATATATTCTAATTTCATGACCGCCCAAATGCGTTTAAAAAAACGTAAATTGTTGTTAATATAATCTGACTCTTGCATGTTTAATTTGAACCTTTCGGTTCACATGTTCTACATACAGTGTCATGTCAAGGTGAACGCAGTTTTTATGGGTGTTCATAACATGCTTGTCACGTGATGATGTGAAAGACTTACACCGATAAACTGTGTGTACTCGCGATGACGGGGCTGTTCTACACAATGTCACCGTCGCCGCGACTATACTCTGCGGCAATGTCAATCTTCATAGACAGATAACGGTTAAATTATATTTTAACAATCGTGACTCACTAAACCCATTTTCTTGGCCAACATATTAGATAAAACTTTTTAATTCCAAACTGGTAAGTCAGGCAAACAACTAAAACGCTTTTGTCATTATGTGCTATTATGAATTTTTGTGTCAAAATAAATATCAAAACATAACCTAAAACTTACATATTTATATATGTTTTATTTACTTAACGCTATTCATCATTCGCTGAAAATCATACAATTTATTATATCTGGTATTATATATTGCAAACCACTTGTCAATATCGACATCAACACAAGAAGGTCATCCCAATATCTCAAAAATACTTCTTAGTGGTAGAAAATATCTTAAACGCACAATCTAGAAACACTCGAAGAAAGAAGCCGAATAGATAGCATGACATCTAAAAACTAATAATACTAATAAATACTAATAAATACTATACATAATCATAAATACTAATAAATCACTAATGAACATTGAATCGTTTCCTTGGATGCCTTGAGCAGGTAGCAGGGGCGGATCCTGAGAGGGTAGTCTAGGATTGCACGCGACCGAAACAAATGGTGTACAACATTTGTTGATGCCGCGCCGCCGGAACTTCAGCTTCTCCGCTCGGCCCGACTGATGACATCGAAAAAACCGGTGGGGTGCTGTTAAAATAATTCGCCACCACGTCGGCGTAACTTGGGCCTAATGTAAACTGAACGGAGACACATTTCAAAGGGTCTAGGGGAGCACGGCCATGTGGGCCCATTCAAAAAGGCACGCCAAATTCCAAAAGGTCTAGGAGGCACGTTCCATCCAGGCCTCATTTTATTGATAAAATATGTATTCATTATGGCATGCTTACTGAGTTAATCATTCTAAATTGTAGGTCGAATCTACTGCAGTGTGGATTCTTCGAGAAGGTGTACCTTCGAAAACATATCCACCAAACCAGATGTCTGCCACAAACATTGAAGCAGTTTCTGGTAAACTTAAAGTTGCATTCTAAGATCGTTCAAATGTAAAATAGAAACTTCCAATGAGTCAATCTGCCCCACACACTATAAACAACTTTATTCAACTCAATATCATTAAAATAAAATGGCGCAAAAGACGAACAATAATGTCCCAAACGTTTAATATTCCGATGATCGGACATGACGTCAGTGTTTTGTAAAAAAAACATAATATACGAACTAACATCAAATGCCGAAGTGAAAAATATGGTACTATTGGTAGCAAGTATGATCAAATAAGTAAACACCGTTCATGTTGTACATACGCGTTCTTAAATACAGTTAAAATGGTAGTTTAACTCCGAATGCAACTTTAAAACTCTTTTCTCAGTTGACTTAGCGTAAAGGTAGGAAGTTAGGAAGTACATAACGCAGTATCTAATCCTTAGGACTGCTCAAAGCGCGTTACACTTTACGCCCTGGCAGACCTGTTCAATCGAACACCATTTCGACTTCTCTGGGAAGCATTCAGCCACGCTGCAATTAATGAGCGAAGACTATTCGTACACAAATATCCACCTATGTCCATAGCCAGGTACTCATTCATACAGCTCAGTGAACTGAAGCAATGTAGAGTAAACGAACTTGCCCAAGGTTCGACACCGCCGCACAGGATTCGAACCCGCGTTCTCTCAGTCGAGAGTCCGCTCAGTCGAGAGTCCGCTCAGTCGAGAGTCCGGAGCTGTTACCGCTGCGCTACTGCATTCCACAGTAGCCTTAGCCCATCCAGGATCAGATTAGTTCATGTGCAGATGTAGTGTGTGAACATTTTAAATAATATGCGCAATTTATTTAGTAAAAGAATGCACATACATTTGTTAACGTCATCAAAAGAATTTATTTTGATCGTTAGATCGGATAAGTAAAAACATGACTAACGTTATGTTAAGTATAACGCCGGACAAAAGTTGCATAGTTTTGCCGAGTTTAATTTGTTGTCCGATTATTTCACCAAAAATAAACAACATATTTGCACAAATGATACTAGATAGTTTCAATGTTTCGCTCAACAAATCTGAAATGCGACGAGTGAAAATTGAGTTGATAAACCGATGAGGGATATTTACCTGTTCCCAACTCACCCATTTATGTGTCGTTATCCGATTGAATGGGGACCGTTAATTACAGGTTCTTTGCAACACGGGTGAAATCCAACATCAGTTCATCAGAGGCACTTCGTCAATCCCATAGATGCAGAAGAAGGTATACTCTAGATTATTCTCACGAATCAAAGATTTGTTCGCGTGCAGCGCCGCAGGAAATCACTCAAGCGTGTCCGCACGCGATGTAGTTAACTTAATTGATCGCGTCAGGTCATGAAAACTTTGGCCTTACTCACAGTTTGGTAGATATATATATATATAGATAGATACGATCACTCCCTTAGTCCACGGCGTAATTTATCCCGTAGCTAGGACATTTTCTATCCGCTTTTATATTCGATATTGAAAGGATATAAGTCGTTTATTACTTCAGCCGAAAGATATGCACATATTTCTAATTCTCCGCATGTTGTATGCTACCATTGCTTAATGAATCGGATTCATACAACATATTTATAATTTTTGGTCAAACTGAAACTATGACATTCCGTGACGTTACAGAAAAAGTTAAGAATGGAAATAATCGTAGGAGAGTAATATAGCCAACTGTTTTAACATGTATATTCTGGAGCAATACGAATTTAAATGTATGCATGTATAGGCTAAGGTTGACGTAAAACCTATATTATTGCACCCGTGGGATGTTTATGTTTTCAATGAAGACGTCGAGAACATTTCATAAAATAGTATATTACACGTAAAAGGCATAGGAACCTTTATTCAACAAATCTTAGACAATCCGATAATGTCTAACAGAAATGCACCATTAATTATTTAATAAATACATTTATTTTTTTATAAATTGTTTTAGTCTATCAATAACACTTTGAGTACAGTAAATGCTAGTCAATAACGTCGCGAAAACAATAGTGCAAATATTTGCCGCTAGGCACGCGTGAAAGACAACCCTCGGCCCACGCGGGCGTTTAGCATAGGTTTACGAAATTCAGTGCAATTGCAGAAGACACGCAAAGCGTTCCGGAGTGACTTCACAACGGGAATTCTGACCGATGAGCGCATACGCAACTGTACAATCAGTGGGGTCACCAGACCCTCAATCATTTCATGTTGTTGTAAAAGTTTACTTTTCGATACCGCCCGGTAGGTTGGTGAGTAAATAACATTTTTGGTCCGAGTGTAAAACGATCATCCCTGGGGGGCCTCTTTAAGCAACAATATTAAAACAGTCCTATCATCTGAACCGTTCACGCTACATCAACGTATTTTGTCTCTATGGATTCGAAAGGAGTAGCAACTTTTATATCCAATGCAATTTTTGCGTGGAGGCAGCCATTTCGAAGTTTTTGGCGGAAACCGTAAAATCATGTAATTTAATTTCACGATAATTTTCCTAACTATTTCCACTCTTACCCAATCAGTTTAACTCTAAACATCGCCTAACGTAGACTGAATAGCAAAATAAAAGCAACTTTTATATCCAATGCAAATTTTGCATGGAGGCAGCCATTTTGAAGTTATTTACGAAAAACCGTAAAATCATGTAATTTTCACGATAATTTTCCTATCTATTTCCACTCTTAGCCAATCATTAACTCTAAACATCGCCTAACGTAGACTAAATAACAAAAGAAACCCCAAACGTCTGCCAAGCAAAAAGGATTGATACCATATGGGAGAAAGTAACTTTTTTCATGTTGATTGCTACCAAGTCAGAGCAATATTAATATTACGCCACCTGGCGGTGTATTCGTAAAATGGCCCTATCATCCTAATCAACGTGTGGTTATCTAGAGATTCGAAACGAGGAGTAGCAACTATTAGATTTTTGTATTGTGTGCGTAATAACAACCATGTTGATGTTATTTGCGAAAAACCATAACATCTCTTGTTATTCTAATGCTAATTTCCCTCACTGTCTCCGCCTATAACCAATCAATTTAGGACTAAACATCGCCTAACCTAAAGTATACACATATACATATATATATATATATATATATATATATATATGTATACATATACATAATATAACTGATAGTATATGGGAGAAACTGACTTATTTTCCATATTGATGCGTATCATCGGGTACTTGTAAAAGAACAAATGTGAATCGTGCTTAATTTCTTAACCGATCATTATACATCAAACTGTAATGTTTCTGTGGATTCAAAATAAGGAGTAGCAACTTTTATGTTCTATGTAGTTTGTGCATTGAGGCAGCCATATTGGTGTTATTTACGAAACAAAACTTGTTAAATCATGTCATTTTATTTTGTTTCTCATTTAAAAAACATACAAATCATGGAGGCAATATGCCTTGATTTTGACCTGCTTATACAATTTATTCTGTGAAAGCATGTTTGGCATCTTAAAATAAATAAGCAATCCAAAAAAACAAAGCCACATATATCCTCACGTGACATAGTGACAGATCATAAAGCAACATTCCGAGGGTCATTCCCTTACGGTTGTGAACAGTCAGTCATTCCACCAGCGAGGAATTCCTTCTACCGCCAGCTCCTAGCAGGACCTAATTCGTCGACTGCAGAAAACACTGTAAATGTTCCTCTCCGTGAGTCAATGCTGAATATATATCCCCTTCCTGTGAACACGAAGTGTGAGCCTCCTGGTTGGTTCACAGTTTGAACGATTAGGTACGTGTGAGTCCAACATTCTTCACGCATATAAGTCCATTCCAACAGAGGGTCGGAAGCTCTCCACTCAACAACCTGCGAAAGGTGTCATTGACAACGAGTTTGTTTGGTGAACAGAAGAAGGATCAAGTAGAATGTATAAATATAGCACATGAGAAGCTCCGTGGAGGGCCAGACACGGATGCTGTTGCTCTGGTCATGCGGTCTTCGTACCATAATATTCGATTAGCCGTTTTTGGAAGATCAGTAAGATCAGCTCACTCGCCCATGTCCACAATAAAGCAGCTGTTCTAGACAGGATTCTAACAAGACAGTACCAAGCACCCCAACCCGCAACACGTCCCGCTGCTGGTGGTAGATCAACCAATTTAAGACATTGCCAAGAAAAATAAATTGACATTCACAGAAACTCATTGAAGACAAGTTTGTCGTGATGCTAGGAGGCATCTACATTGGATTGGCTTAGTGGGCCACCACGGTAGATCTGCTCTAGATGGCCTGGTGGTCTGGCCGAAGCCAAGATCACTAAGAATGTGTCAGCAGCCATTATATAGCCTCACAAAGCGATAGTTGTTTACTGGATAATCTTATAACGCGGATGCACAAGTATAGTGAAACTGAGTTGCCTCTTGAAGATGTGTTCGCCGTGGTTGCATCAACTTGCATGAGAGAGTTATATAGTCATACCATGCTAGCTACTGGTGCACAAGTTCCAACAGATCATCTTCATGTTCGTCCGAGCGCACCGAGAGAGGACATTCAAGCTATGGTTGACAACTTGACCCACTGAAGCTGCTCGCCCTCTGTCTTTATCTCGATCAACAGAATCATGTCCGGTGGATTCAGTCTTCATTCGAGACCATGATGTGTATCTTCCGAGCACGCAAGATGAGTGAAATGAGGGTCAGTGAACTAAAACGATTAGTCGACGGTTCTCTACCATACCGATCGACCAAACCAAGAGCAAGGGGAGTTTGCGATGTGATCGGCATTACTCAGCACCAGTTAGAATGCTGGACAGTGGCTGGCCTGGAGATTAGCCGAGTAGTTAGAGAATTTACCAGTGATAATAACGACGACAGTGACATGACGGTCTACGAGGAAGACCATGCATACCAGGAACGTTTTTGACGCCACCTGAGGAAGTTGTTAGAAGTTTTGATGAACAGAGAATGTCATTTTGAAAAAAGTGCGCATGTCTCAATTACGTTGGACAACATTGTGTGCCTCGCGTATGTTGGTGAGCTTGAATTGAAGGGATAGGAGCTTCATGGAAAATGTGCTGAATCCGAATGCCTTGTATCCGATCACACCAATTAAGTGAAACAACTTATCCAATACTACATATAGCAGAAAGTTAGAGCGACCAAAAGGAGAATCCAGCGCATTTCACAGATCACGTTAACCACAGTATTGGCAAACTTTCATTGTGCGTGAGAGCCGAGGAGAAGACCTGGATGAGAATCTTCCCCTATCTCCTGCATTGTCCTCTCAAGGGAACCTGAACTGAATCCCCAAGTCTGACTTTTTGGAATGCATTCTTGAAACCAGTAAAAGTCTCACCGGATTCTTACAACGTTTTGTCATCGATGATGGAGCACTGACCCACTCATTCGCCAACTAGGTGAGTGGCTTTGTTTCTGAGGCAGGTTGTTCTAACTTTTATTTGGATGGCATGTTTAATATGCAAAACATGTTATGACACAATATATAAGCAGGGCAAACTCAAGCAGCATACCGTTCGAAATTACGAAACATTACCATTACAAGATGTTACATTGTTTTGCAAATAACATCAACACGGTTACATTTACGCAAAAAATACATAACCTGGTTGGTTAAGTTGCTACTCCTCGTTTCGAATCTGTAGATGCACAATACGTTGATGTAGGATGAACGGGTCATAAATTAGGGCCGTTTTACGAATAACCCGCCAGGTGGCGTCATGTTAATATCGCTCTAAAATTGTGTTCAGTATGTTTAAATAGTAAACAAAACATCCGGTTTCAAAGCAAGTTTTATTTGCAATATGACCGAGGTGGCCTGAATTAACCGCTATACCATTTGGTGTCCAAAGGTTTCCCATTTTTCTACTTTCAAAACCAACAATTCAGCAGACTTCTTGTTATACATTTCAGCACAGGAACGGACTGCCACCCATTAACTCTGTACATGCCGAAGTCTCTGTTTAGCATAAAAACAACTGTTGTTAGTTAATATAAATAATATATATTATCAAAATGAGTTTCAATATCATAAGTATGATCAATTGTTTTTAAACGGTTCCATTCACCCTTAACGCATTGGGAACAAAAGCATGGCGCCGTCCATGACAGTTATAAAACAATAATTAGACTTCCTGTAACACCAGTGTGTTTATCCGATAGTGTAATTGTGTATTGTTCTTCCGGTGGAACAATCGGAGGCAGCCATGGCGCAGTTTCCGCCATGACAATGACGCGACAACGAGACTTCCGGTAGTTATCGCGACAACAGAAATTTCGTAGTATTCCTCACTTATCAATTGCTTAACGCGCGCACAAATAAACGTCTGTCATCTTTTATCGTTATTTTCATCAACACGTTGAATTGGATACATTTTGTTGTTCATACTTATAAATAACGCATCTTAACAACAAACAATCTCGGTTGGGAACTACAGCTGTATCACGCTTTAGAAGGAGACCTGGAGGAGTTTGTTCTATTCTAACATGAATCTTCCCCTACCTCCTGCATTGTCCGATCAAGGGAACCTCAACTGAAACACCAAGTCTGACTTTTTGGAATGCATCCTTGAAACCAGTAAAATTCTCATTTGTGTGTGACCGGTTTCTTAAACGTTTTGTCAAAAACACAGAGACTTTGCTCAAATTTGATCGTTTTGTTATCATACAATCGGGTTGTATACAGTAGTTCCCCTCTTATAAGCCCCGCTCCCCTCGCTGACGGCCACCCGGATTACGCGGCCATATTTTCATTGCATTAGCGTTGTCTAATACAAACCACCCCTCACTAGGGACCACCCGGCTAACGCGGCCAACGGCCGGGGTTACAGGAAGAGTCTACCCCTCGGCAGAGGCCAATCGGCAGCCGAAAGTGCTATTTTTAATCACAAGAAAATGTCGATGTTTATAACAAATTAAGTAGGCCTGCCATACACTTGTCGTGCTGAGTTGGCATTCGTACTTGTGTTATAAATTACATTATCTGTGACAAATCAACTGTTATTTTCCATATAAATGATGTTCACTGTCCATATGTTTTCTTTTCACATGCTACATTCATCGATGGTTCCCCCCACCAGGGGCCACCCGCCTTATAAGACCACTTTAGAGTTGCTGAAGGGTTGGCCTTATAAGAGGCCAACAACTATATAATTGTATACAACTACATAATTGTTTCTTCATTTCGTAGAACATTCCATTCTTCAAATCACCCGCGGGTACTTCTTCAGCTACTTAGCAACGTCTTGTTATTGCACACAATACGTAGATTGTATAGTTCGGCAAGAGTTCCATAATTAGTAAGGACGACAAGAGATGGACGGCATAAAGACAGGCCAAGTAAACGATGGGCACGTCTTTGATACTACCGGACGCCGCTAGATATTTAGACCCGTCAATCGGCATGTGGACACACGCTGTGCAATTACTGTAAGAGGTCACCAACAATGGTGCTACGACACTGGAGCAGAACCTGGGTATCGACCGGACAAGTGAGGCCTTGTCGTTTTGCCCCTACCCCAATTAACGCCGGTCGGTAAAGACGAAGGTGTCGTCCGCAAGGGCAATTACCCTCCCCGCGGATTATGCCGGGTAGATTTCTTGCCCGAAGGCAATCATCCGAAGTCGTAGTCAGCGGACCGTTCAAATACCTGTCAGGATTATAGATTTAAACCAAGATGTAGCTGTGTGCAATGGAGTAAATACAGGCGTGTATAAATCGGAACAGGGCGTGAAATAATGGGTTTTCGCCCTTTGAAGTGGAACCGCGGAAGTTAAAAACCACGGACGGGTCTGCGAAACTTCGGGTACGCTAAGGTCGGAAATGTCTTTGTTGGTTGGGGGGCATTTCTGACATTCTGTGGCTCCTGTTACCAACAAATAATACAGTTGTCATTCAACAAATGACAAGTTTGTTCACATGACAACTCTTCTCTCGCCACGACGGTGGAATTACATCTGCAAAGGTGTTAGTCACGATAAACTCAACAGAGTGCCTTTATACAGCGGCGGAGATGTTTCACATTATAAATTCAAAAATGACGTTCAGCTAAGTTTGGTTTACACCATGCACGTGCTTTTCCAAGTTTATGATCCACGTCAGGTTTATATAAGATTACGTAGGTAAATTCTGCTTCCCAGAGAAGTCGAGATCGTGTGAGAATAAACGAGTCGTCCAGGGAGTGAAGTGTAAAACACTTTGAGCAGATCAGACAGTTGGAAACTGGGCTATATAAAACACACATTTTCTCAAACACATTTTCAATTGTCAAACTGCAAGAAATGTCCGAAACGGCGGATTGCTTCAAAATCGCCTATGAGTTACGATATACTGTGATTCTGGAAGCAATACTGTAATGTCTTGCCCCTACTTAAACCGGCATCAGCATATAGTTGCTGACTTGCAATATTGGTGCGGCATTTCAACGTCCCTGCCGAGGAAGCTTGCCGCTGTTGGGATGTCATCAACGTGCGTCACATTACGTACGCGCAGACAACCACGTTACCAAGATTATCTATTTGTTCTGTCCGTTCGGGATTTCCTGTTCGACATCTTTTATTCGTTTAGCAAGATTACCAATTATTTAGAAAGCCTCATATTTATCAACACATTCCCTTGAACACCAATTCAAGGTAGAAAATATTCCAAACTGACTTCAGTCACGCTGGAATTATCGAACAAAAGTTAAGCGTTCAGCATATCTTCCGGAAGTGTTCATTTATGATGCTGGATGAATTGGACCACCGTGTATTAGTGGACGAATTCTCTCACTGATTGACCTCTGCGTCAGGTGACATTATCTGTTACCGCGGACATTGTCTTTGGCGCCGACTGCTGCGTTAACATACCATATTTGTCGGTGTCTACGTAGCAGTCAGTGTGGAGCATGCATGGCCCGTCAACTTCGTCTGTCCCTGATAGCTGCATGTCATGAAAACATGGATGGATGGATAAATAAATGATTTATTTAATTAAGCAACAATATATTTCGCAATGCAAAACACACTATTACACACATTAACTAAATAGAAAAATGCGAAATAGGGAAGAAAGTGGAATTGTTTTACTTATATAAAGTGCATCTTCCCCTAAAAGAAAAAACAAACAAAACACATAATTGTCGATCATTGATTGATGACATCCTAACTAACATAATTTGCACGTATGCACAGAATAAAAAAATACATAAAATAATACTTATGACAAAATATATGTAGACACAAATATTGTTTCATGGCCCTCCAAAACGTTCGTGTGTTTATGCTCTGTAACGGCCCTTTTACATGCCTACCAAATCATGTTGGTAGACTATAGCATCCAGTATTTCTATTTGCTGACGGTCTCAGTACATTTTCCTCGAACTCTTCTGTTGTTACCAGTCGTTCTGACTTGTGTTCTAAACTGTACTTTCTCCTTGTAATGGCTTATATACTACTGCTTCACTTAGACTTAGCGGTTCCCGCGTCTAGAGACGCATGAGGCAGTCAAAGCACGCCAACCAGATATGTCGCTTATTATAGTGTTCTGACGTCGCTGCAGCTGTTGTTGACCAGCTGTAGGTCGCGGTTGATTGTTTGGCGCCAGTTCATTCTTGGCGCCAGTTCATTCTTGTTCGTGTTCTATAATTTTGCTCATAATATATCTTTGTAACTTTGTTTCTGTGCGATTATAAATTCACTAGAAACGACGAATCACCAAAGAGTGAGAGTCTCAGCGACACCTCCCAAAGGTGTCAACCCTATCGGGTGTCCACGGCTACCCGGGGGTGACGTCGACGGTTATGGCCAGTCGCTACCACCGACACCCCTTGACCAACAGTCTGGACGGCAGAATTAAAACTATTCCAATTTGTCCGCACCGAGGTGTCTCTACCTTGACCAATTAGTCGGTGGTCAGTCCCGAAGTGACCAGCAAGTGGACGCGGATTGAACAGACCCAGCGGGCGACCGTGAACACGAATCGTCCGTGCGTAAACTGGACACTCTGACTGACCAGAGGGATTGGTCATACGTGGCAGGTTGACCACGCTATGGTGTGGATGGCCGACGTGTCAGCTGTCATGAAGGTGATCGAAGCTGATAGGCGTAACGACGACCTTCGTATAACCTTCAGCAAGTGTATCAGCGCAACAAGGCGAACATATTACAAGAAAATGGTTTGGATTCAAACAAAGCTACACATTATATCTTCTCTCAGTGTGGTGGCTTTTATATAATCTCGTCACACTAACGCGTGTACATTGCACAGTCCACTAACGCGTGTACACTGCACAGTCCACTAACGCGTGTACACTGCACAGTCCACTAACGCGTGTACACTGCACAGTCCACTAACGCGTGTACACTACACAGTCCACTAACGCGTGTACACTGCACAGTCCACTAACGCGTGTACATTGCACAGTCCACTAACGCGTGTACACTACACAGTCCACTAACGCGTGTACATTGCACAGTCCACTAACGCGTGTACACTGCACAGTCCACTAACGCGTGTACACTGCACAGTCCACTAACGCGTGTACACTGCACAGTCCACTAACGCGTGTACATTGCACAGTCTACTAACGCGTGTACATTGCACAGTCCACTAACGCGTGTACACTACACAGTCCACTAACGCGTGTACACTGCACAGTCCACTAACGCGTGTACACTACACAGTCCACTAACGCGTGTACACTACACAGTCCACTAACGCGTGTACACTACACAGTCCACTAACGCGTGTACACTACACAATCCACTAACGCGTGTACACTACACAGTCCACTAACGCGTGTACACTACACAGTCCACTAACGCGTGTACACTACACAATCCACTAACGCGTGTACACTACACAGTCCACTAACGCGTGTACATTGCACAGTCTACTAACGCGTGTACACTGCACAGTCCACTAACGCGTGTACACTACACAGTCCACTAACGCGTGTACACTACACAGTCCACTAACGCGTGTACACTACACAGTCCACTAACGCGTGTACATTGCACAGTCCACTAACGCGTGTACACTGCACAGTCCACTAACGCGTGTACACTGCACAGTCCACTAACGCGTGTACACTGCACAGTCCACTAACGCGTGTACATTGCACAGTCTACTAACGCGTGTACATTGCACAGTCCACTAACGCGTGTACACTACACAGTCCACTAACGCGTGTACACTGCACAGTCCACTAACGCGTGTACACTACACAGTCCACTAACGCGTGTACACTACACAGTCCACTAACGCGTGTACACTACACAGTCCACTAACGCGTGTACACTACACAGTCCACTAACGCGTGTACACTACACAGTCCACTAACGCGTGTACACTACACAATCCACTAACGCGTGTACACTACACAGTCCACTAACGCGTGTACATTGCACAGTCTACTAACGCGTGTACACTGCACAGTCCACTAACGCGTGTACACTACACAGTCCACTAACGCGTGTACACTACACAGTCCACTAACGCGTGTACACTACACAATCCACTAACGCGTGTACACTACACAGTCGAACAACGTCATATAAATACACTGCATACAATTACTGTATCTTGCAGTTGTATGTAAACATGGTGTTGTATTCCTGGAAGAAATATACTGTATGTTAGGGATGAACCAAATATAAGTATCACTCGTCTGTTTAGTTTACCCTCCCCCACCTTTCAACAAGCCGTTTCTTAAGTATCTATCTGTATAACAACATTTCAAATGTTACCAATTTTGACGTATTTATATCAATAAAATAAAAGTTATAAAATCATTGATTAATTTAATGACTGAAACATGTAATCATTAGTAGGCGTACGCAGACATAGACTACCTGGGTACACCTCGCTCTAGTCGTAGCTCCTGGACTACCTGAGTACACCTCGCTCTTGTTGTAGCTCCTGGACTACCTGAGTACACCTCGTTTTTATCATAGCTCCCCTGGAATACCTGGGTACACCTCGCTCTAGTCGTAGTTCCTATGTGGACTACCTGGGTACACCTCGCTCTGGTCGTAGTTCCTATGTGGACTACCTGGGTACACCTCGCTCTAGTCGTAGCTCCTGTATGGACTACCTGGGTACACCTCGCTCTGGTCGTAGTTCCTATGTGGAGTACCTGGGTATACCTCGCTCTAGTCGTAGCTCCTGTATGGACTACCTGGGTACACCTCGCTCTGGTCGTAGTTCCTATGTGGACTACCTGGGTATACCTCGCTCTCGTCGTAGTTCCTATGTGGACTACCTGGGTACACCTCGCTCTCGTCGTAGTTCCTATGTGGACTACCTGGGTACACCTCGCTCTAGTCGTAGCTCTTGTATGGACTACCTGGGTACACCTCGCTCTGGTCGTAGTTCCTATGTGGACTACCTGGGTATACCTCGCTCTCGTCGTAGTTACTATGTGGACTACCTGGGTACACCTCGCTCTTGTCGTAGTTCCTATGTGGACTACCTTGGTACAAATCGCTCTGATCGTAGTTCCTATGTGGACTACCTGGGTACACCTCACTCTCGTCGTAGTTCCTATGTGGACTACCTGGGTACACATCGCTCTGGTCGTAGTTCCTATGCGGACTACCTGGGTACACCTCGCTCTGATCGTAGCTCCTGCGTGGACTACCTGGGTACATCTCGCTCTCGTCGTAGTTCCTATGTGGACTACCTGGGTACACCTCGCTCTGATCGTAGCTCCTGCGTGGACTACCTGGGTACACCTCGCCCTCGTCGTAGTTCCTATGTGGACTACCTGGGTACACCTCGCTCTATTCGTAGCTCCTGCCCGGACTGGGTACACCTCGCTCTAGTCGTAGCTCCTGCACGGACTACCTGGGTACACGTAGCTCTTGACGTAACTTTTGTACGGACTACCGGGTACACCTCGCTCTAGTCGTAGCTCTTGGACTACCTGAGTACAGCTCGCTCTAGTCGTAGCTCCTGGACTACCTGACTACACCTCGTTCTAGTCGAAGCTCCCGCATGGACTACCTGGGTACACCTCGTTTTTATTGTAGCTCCCCTGGACTACCTTGGTATACCGAGCTCTAGTCGTAGTTCCTATGGGGACTACCTGGGTATACCTCGCTCTAGTCGTAGCTCCTATATGGACTACCTGGGTACACCTCGCTCTAGTCGTAGTTCTTATGTGGACTACCTGGGTGCACCTCGCTCTAGTCGTAGCTCCTAACTACCTGGGTACACCTCGCTCTAGTCATAGCTTCTAACTACCATGGTACACCGCGCTCTAGTCGTAACTCCTATATAGACTACCTGTAATTCTATTTGCGCGGACTACCTGAGTATGCCTCGCTCCAATGACCGTTTCTCTCATGCGTTATCATCACTCACCGACCTCCCTTTGTCCCCCGCCGACCCACCCCGAAATTGACTATTGTGACCAGGCACGCTGCTTTATTCCGGCGTAAATGAACGGTGCGCTGTGTGCATAGCGCGCGCGTTCGATCTTACTCCGTTCCGTCCCATGTCCGGCGAAAAATGTCCACGCGACAATGGACTGGTCAATGGTCCGGCGTCCAGTACTCACTGATCGTAATTATGTCGAGCAGGTATTCATTAATCAGCGGACACCGGCGACAGCGACGGCTCGAAATTAATCACTCTCCGAGGTGTTTATTTCGTCGGACAACGGCGAGCGTTATCAGGACCAATCTTTAATTACACAAATGTCCCGACGATGGTGCCGCGACGCCCCTTTAGCATTCGAAAGGGGCGTGTTTACGTCAATGTACAGCGGTTATGTTTCTCAAGAACATAAATCTTTCCCCCTTGCAGCAAAACACGTTTTTTGCATATTTCAATTTCACCAAGTGTATGAAATAGAAAACACAAAACGAAAACACCTGCGTGCTTTATAGTACAAAATGCATTACTATTACTTGATTATTTATAGTCAGAAAGTCTGATTTAATACGCATAACCGGTGCAACGTATCTCGTCGTAAAAAATACAAAAAAATCCTTCTGGCACAAATTGAATGGCGCTACATCGGAACTAAAGCAGGACACGTTGGCTGAATGGATTGGTCCGTCAAGGCATGTTGTGGGGTCCTCAGTGACACTTGTTCATCATTTGCAGCAACAGAGACAACCGCGAAACAAGCTGATGTGTATCTGGAGTGAATGGGCTCCACAAATCAGCAAGACACTGGCGTTAAATGAACTGTCAGGCTCGAGTCGATCAAAGTCGTATGTCGCTCAGGTGTGAAACAGGACAGGAGAGATGGCAAATGCGGCTGGAAATGACACAAAAACTACACCGTGTGTGTTTCATTGACTCGGTGTGCCCGAAGGAATCTATCAAACCAAGTCAATCAAATGAAGCATCAAAGAGCCATCGACGTTTTGTTTTTTATTCAACATTGTAATTGGACATTTTGTTCAGGGAAATTTTTTTCAGGGACACTTTATTCGCGGATATTTTGTTCACAGATATTTTGTTGAAAGAACCCAATAGATTGTTACACGTGGGCACGACAACAATTTAATTACAGAAACTGATCATTCATTTGGAAATGTCGTCTTCGAATATGTTGACCACGCTAAGTACCCTATCCATCACGCGCTGTTCAGACTGTTGTGCCGCCAGAATGTCAGAGAGCGAGCGAACGTGGATGAATTGGTCGGCAGGCAAGTGTCCTGTAGATTCAATCGCAATCTACAAATTGAAAACGGCATGTCGGCATTCCATGCAACACAACTGCCTGTACAGGCTACACAAACTCACGAACACGCACAGACGTGCACCCATTCAACCTCTCAGGAACGCGCACACGCATGCGTTCACACACAATTCACTTGCAGATGTGTTACTTCCGTTTATGTCGCAGTATTTGACATCTGTCCAAGAAATGGCGAATTGTTCTGGCGACTTCTCTTACATCATACCGCATTCTCACTGGACAGACGTGTTTGTCCTGGCATCTTCTCGTTGGCTCATATTGACTTGCGCAACCAGTTTCTTCCATGAACTTCACCTGGATCTACTGGTCACGATCTGGGCTACTGTGCGCACAACAGTTCGCTCGTATCTTACCAACATCAATAGGCGCAACTTGTACCGTTTTCTAAGCGGCGGAAACCCACCGATAACATTGAGCGCAAACCAAATTAACAACAAAAAACTCGCTTTCGTTGTATCGCGTGTAGCTAAATCCGACACGCGTGGCCACATTCGCGTCACGGCCCGCTGCATAGCGCTGCACTGCCTCATGTGACAGCCGCTTGACGTCTGAGAACGTCAGTGGTGTGTCGCTTCTGCCGCTATCTCACGTAAATCTAGATACGGCACGTCTTCAAAGACGGTGGCAGTGATTGTTAGCGACGAAAGTTTCCCACGCTTCGCAATGGCGGCACTCGTCCGGACTAACGCGGGGATGGCAGATAGCATCTGATGACCGTCACACGGACATTGGAGAGGGGGATCGCGGGCGAGTGGCTGCGATACTCGCCCTTCCTGTGACAAGACGGCCACGGTAATTGGTACGGCAATCGTACGACATCTAAATGAGACGACGTGAGATGGCGCGGATCGGGAGGTTTCACGTTAGCTCCATGTCGTTAGCCGGTTGACGGACGCGTAACAGAAACGCGTCATCTTTGACTGCGCGTCAGGTCGCGTTGCGATTTCACGCAAATGCCTTTGTGTGCTGCGTTTTAAATAGCACAGAAACCATCTGCCCGTAAATGAAATACATCGGAATTCAAACCACTCCGTTTCGTCGGTCGCGTTATATAAGCACATCAGTGCAAGTGCTCGTCAGGATGAGTTTCCGTTTATGGTTTCACTCACTGCACCATCAGCGAGGGGTCAATGTGACTTTATATTTCTCTTGACCACTCGAGGGTGTTCTCAACTTAGGTTCAAAACACTAGAGTTGCCAAGTTCATAACACTTCGGTTACGTACAAAACACTCAATTGGCAAGTTCAAAATACTCAGCTAAAAAAACTATATTTACATGCTACTTTCCATTTAAATTCAACTCTTAATTCATTTAGCCCATCGCGAATCCGGTTTCTTAGTGTTCATATATGCACAACATGTATACTAATATGGATGTTCATTAATACGCTAAGTTGACGCCACTGTATGCGTATCCCCTCCCAAGTGCCGAGATCTGCTCACCGTTAGTTACATTTGGTAATTTGCTAAAGGTAATGTGCTAAAGTGGCGTGGTTTCGAAAGAGCAAGAAACGTCGACAGCATTAACACGGAAACACATACAGAGTGGTATTGCGCAACCACGTTAGTATATTCAACTTGTTAGATTCACTTGAATACATGTTTAGGCAAACATAAACTGCTTAGGAAACGAGCTGGCATTATGTCGTGGATTAATACTAAGTAGGTTTTCGTTTTCGCACAGACTCGAAATAAATAACATATTTATTTTATATACGAACGAGGTAGCAATGGAAAGAATATTGTAGGACGATGTTATTGGTCGTGAACTGTGAAATTAAAAAAGTAGACGAGCGACAAAACTGAATTGAAGGATAGCCGTTTAAAGGCGTAACGTGAATATACGCTCACTAACATCTTGAATTGCCCATAGGCCCAACCCCGTTTACACGAACGATTATTTGTCTAATATTGTATGACGACATATGTATAATATCTCGTCCAACCAGCGGTGTGGCTACTTGAAAGAAACAAAGAAACGACGTGTCTGATTGGTAGTGTGACAGTGGTCCATTTGATAGTCCGACAACTAGTCAATCGTGTAAATCTGCCTTTCAAATACAGCACCAAGCAGGACCTAGTCAACGTGTTAAAACATATGCATGTCCATGCAAGGGAATGTTTCAATTACATAATAATAATAATGTTATCGTAATCTGCTCATCAATGTTTCTGCTTGTAAATGTTTCACTCAGAATGTACAAGTTACTCGTGGTTGTACACACGGCACTGTATTCAGGCACGCCAGTGTATCTCGCGTCACTGCTGCATCGTCACTCGCCACGCTCTGGCGGTGGTCTGCTTCTGGACGTTCCACTCGTGAACCTAGAACGTTATGGTCGCCGGTCGTTTACATGTGCTGGGCCGACCGACATTGTGGAACTCTCTGCCTCTGGAACTACGCGCGATTGAGAACACTAGGCAGTTTGGAAAATTATTGAAGACATTTCTGTTCTCAAACTAAAATTAGGCTTTTATTTATTTATTATCCAGTATGTTAAACTGTTCAGCACTTTTGATAATCGGTTTTTTATTATTGCATTTACCCGTAATTTTACTATACATAGGTTTATTGATATATATATATATATATATATATACTAGGATTTTGCTACCTAACTTTATTTATTGTTCTTATTTATTTCTCTTAAATGCGTTTTTATGCTTCTTAGATGATTGCCGATTTGTAAACACCCATGAACGGGTCATTAGTCCCGGATTTGATGGTGTGTAAATAAAGTTTATTATTATTATTATTTAAATATCAACAAACACAGTGGTAATAATATTATATATAGTATTTCGAAACTGAAAAATATATATTCTGGAGTATTTTAAATCTACTTGAAAATAACCGAGTGTGTTGACAACACTCACGACTTGCGAGTGTTTTGAAAACATACACACTCCATACATAGTAACTGCCCGCATCCCTTTCTCGGGAGAAAAACCTCGCGTAAAACAAACGACAAAACACGGCAGCTATACTAATAGAGTATTTATAGGTGCTAAAATTATCATAAATGAAAAAAAACAGTTTACTCTGGTATTGATCTCGGTGCCACCCACGGCCTACAGGTTATTCTGGTATTGATCTCGGTGCCACCCACGGCCTACAGTTTATTCTGGTATTGATCTCGGTGCCACCCACGGCCTACAGGTTATTCTGGTATTGATCTCGGTGTCACCCACGGCCTACAGGTTATTCTGGTATTGATCTCGGTGCCACCCACGGCCTACAGGTTATTCTGGTATTGATCTCGGTGCCACCCACGGCCTACAGGTTATTCTGGTATTGATATCGGTGCCACCCACGGCCTACAGGTTATTCTGGTATTGATCTCGGTGCCACCCACGGCCTACAGGTTATTCTGGTATTGATCTCGGTGCCACACACGGCCTACAAGTTATTCTGGTATTGATATCGGTGCCACCCACGGCCTACAGGTTATTCTGGTATTGATCTCGGTGCCACCCACGGCCTACAGGTTATTCTGGTATTGATCTCGGTGCCACCCACGGCCTACAGGTTATTCTGGTATTGATCTCGGTGCCACCCACGGCCTACAGGTTATTCTGGTATTGATCTCGGTGCCACCCACGGCCTACAGGTTATTCTGGTATTGATCTCGGTGCCACCCACGGCCTACAGTTTATTCTGGTATTGATCTCGGTGCCACCCACGGCCTACAGGTTATTCTGGTATTGATCTCGGTGCCACCCACAGCCTACAGGTTATTCTGGTATTGATATCGGTGCCACCCACGGCCTACAGGTTATTCTGGTATTGATCTCGGTGCCATCCACGGCCTACAAGTTATTCTGGTATTGATCTCGGTGCCACCAACGGCCTACAGTTTATTCTGGTATTGATCTCGGTGCCACCCACGGCCTACAGGTTATTCTGGTATTGATCTCGGTGCCACCCACGGCCTACAGGTTATTCTGGTATTGATCTCGGTGCCACCCACGGCCTACAGTTTATTCTGGTATTGATCTCGGTGCCACCCACGGCCTACAGGTTATTCTGGTATTGATCTCGGTGCCACCCACAGCCTACAGGTTATTCTGGTATTGATATCGGTGCCACCCACGGCCTACAGGTTATTCTGGTATTGATCTCGGTGCCACCCAAGGCCTACAGGTTATTCTGGTATTGATCTCGGTGCCACCCACGGCCTACAGTTTATTCTGGTATTGATCTCGGTGCCACCCACGGCCTACAGGTTATTCTGGTATTGATCTCGGTGCCACCCACGGCCTACAGGTTATTCTGGTATTGATCTCGGTGCCACCCACGGCCTACAGGTTATTCTGGTATTGATCTCGGTGCCACCCACGGCCTACAGTTTATTCTGGTATTGATCTCGGTGCCACCCACGGCCTACAGGTTATTCTGGTATTGATCTCGGTGCCACCCACGGCCTACAGGTTATTCTGGTATTGATCTCGGTGCCACCCACGGCCTACAGGTTATTCTGGTATTGATCTCGGTGCCATCCACGGCCTACAAGTTATTCTGGTATTGATCTCGGTGCCACCAACGGCCTACAGTTTATTCTGGTATTGATCTCGGTGCCACCCAAGGCCTACAGGTTATTCTGGTATTGATCTCGGTGCCACCCACGGCCTACAGGTTATTCTGGTATTGATATCGGTGCCACCCACGGCCTACAGGTTATTCTGGTATTGATCTCGGTGCCACCCACGGCCTACATGTTATTCTGGTATTGATCTCGGTGCCACCCACGGCCTACAGGTCATTCTGGTATTGATCTCGGTGCCACCCACGGCCTACAGGTTATTCTGGTATTGATCTCGGTGCCACCCACGGCCTACAGGTTATTCTGGTATTGATATCGGTGCCACCCACGGCCTACAGGTTATTCTGGTATTGATCTCGGTACCACCCACGGCCTACACGTTAGGGTACTCGACTATTGTAAAGTTGTTGGCTAAACACTAGTTCAAGATGTTGTTCAGTCGTGTTTGGAATATATATCAACTGAGAGTGACCACATCCTAGAGTTGTAATATACCACCATCCTAGAGTTGTAATATACCACCATCCTAGAGTTGTAATATACCACCATCCTAGAGTTGTAATATACCACCATCCTAGAGTTGTAATATACCACCATCCTAGAGTTGTAATATACCACCATCCTAGAGTTGTAATATACCACCATCCTAGAGTTGTAATATACCACCATCCTAGAGTTGTAATATACCACCATCCTTGAGTTGTAATATACCACCATCCTAGAGTTGTAATATACCACCATCCTAGAGTTGTAATATACCACCATCCTAGAGTTGTAATATACCGCCATCCTAGAGTTGTAATATACCGCCATCCTAGAGTTGTAATATACCGCCATCCTAGAGTTGTAATATACCGCCATCCTAGAGTTGTAATATACCGCCATCCTAGAGTTGTAATATACCACCATCCTAGAGTTGTAATATACCACCATCCTAGAGTTGTAATATACCACCATCCTAGAGTTGTAATATACCACCATCCTAGAGTTGTAATATACCACCATCCTAGAGTTGTAATATACCGCCATCCTAGAGTTGTAATATACCACCATCCTAGAGTTGTAATATACCGCCATCCTAGAGTTGTAATATACCACCATCCTAGAGTTGTAATATACCACCATCCTAGAGTTGTAATATACCACCATCCTAGAGTTGTAATATACCACCATCCTAGAGTTGTAATATACCGCCATCCTAGAGTTGTAATATACCGCCATCCTAGAGTTGTAATATACCACCATCCTAGAGTTGTAATATACCACCATCCTAGAGTTGTAATATACCGCCATCCTAGAGTTGTAATATACCACCATCCTAGAGTTGTAATATACCACCATCCTAGAGTTGTAATATACCACCATCCTAGAGTTGTAATATACCACCATCCTAGAGTTGTAATATACCGCCATCCTAGAGTTGTAATATACCACCATCCTAGAGTTGTAATATACCACCATCCTAGAGTTGTAATATACCGCCATCCTAGAGTTGTAATATACCACCATCCTAGAGTTGTAATATACCACCATCCTAGAGTTGTAATATACCACCATCCTAGAGTTGTAATATACCGCCATCCTAGAGTTGTAATATACCACCATCCTAGAGTTGTAATATACCACCATCCTAGAGTTGTAATATACCACCATCCTAGAGTTGTAATATACCACCATCCTAGAGTTGTAATATACCACCATCCTAGAGTTGTAATATACCACCATCCTTGAGTTGTAATATACCACCATCCTAGAGTTGTAATATACCACCATCCTAGAGTTGTAATATACCACCATCCTAGAGTTGTAATATACCGCCATCCTAGAGTTGTAATATACCGCCATCCTAGAGTTGTAATATACCGCCATCCTAGAGTTGTAATATACCGCCATCCTAGAGTTGTAATATACCGCCATCCTAGAGTTGTAATATACCACCATCCTAGAGTTGTAATATACCACCATCCTAGAGTTGTAATATACCACCATCCTAGAGTTGTAATATACCACCATCCTAGAGTTGTAATATACCACCATCCTAGAGTTGTAATATACCGCCATCCTAGAGTTGTAATATACCACCATCCTAGAGTTGTAATATACCGCCATCCTAGAGTTGTAATATACCACCATCCTAGAGTTGTAATATACCACCATCCTAGAGTTGTAATATACCACCATCCTAGAGTTGTAATATACCACCATCCTAGAGTTGTAATATACCGCCATCCTAGAGTTGTAATATACCGCCATCCTAGAGTTGTAATATACCACCATCCTAGAGTTGTAATATACCACCATCCTAGAGTTGTAATATACCGCCATCCTAGAGTTGTAATATACCACCATCCTAGAGTTGTAATATACCACCATCCTAGAGTTGTAATATACCACCATCCTAGAGTTGTAATATACCACCATCCTAGAGTTGTAATATACCGCCATCCTAGAGTTGTAATATACCACCATCCTAGAGTTGTAATATACCACCATCCTAGAGTTGTAATATACCGCCATCCTAGAGTTGTAATATACCACCATCCTAGAGTTGTAATATACCACCATCCTAGAGTTGTAATATACCACCATCCTAGAGTTGTAATATACCGCCATCCTAGAGTTGTAATATACCACCATCCTAGAGTTGTAATATACCACCATCCTAGAGTTGTAATATACCACCATCCTAGAGTTGTAATATACCACCATCCTAGAGTTGTAATATACCACCATCCTAGAGTTGTAATATACCACCATCCTAGAGTTGTAATATACCGCCATCCTAGAGTTGTAATATACCACCATCCTAGAGTTGTAATATACCGCCATCCTAGAGTTGTAATATACCGCCATCCTAGAGTTGTAATATACCACCATCCTAGAGTTGTAATATACCACCATCCTAGAGTTGTAATATACCACCATCCTAGAGTTGTAATATACCACCATCCTAGAGTTGTAATATACCACCATCCTAGAGTTGTAATATACCGCCATCCTAGAGTTGTAATATACCACCATCCTAGAGTTGTAATATACCGCCATCCTAGAGTTGTAATATACCACCATCCTAGAGTTGTAATATACCGCCATCCTAGAGTTGTAATATACCACCATCCTAGAGTTGTAATATACCACCATCCTAGAGTTGTAATATACCACCATCCTAGAGTTGTAATATACCACCATCCTAGAGTTGTAATATACCGCCATCCTAGAGTTGTAATATGCTGTTTATAAAATAAAGGACTTTGTACAATGCACATTGCAAATATGTTGATTATACGATTTCCCACATTTTTATTTTTGTGCAGAAATGAATTATGACACTAGGACTAGATGGCTGCAATTTAGACATTGCACTGTAAATGCAACGATGAAATACTGGCTGCCCCAAACCATTTAGGATTTATATTAAAAAAAATTCTTGCATCCATTAATCACTGTCCTTCTACACATCGTTCTTAAATGTTGTGTATATAATCTGTATCAATATAACTTCATATTAAGCAAATTTCAGATATCGCTCTTGTAAATTTCTCATTACAGAGGCAACTGAAAAAGGTAAACATATGAAGGCATTATAAACAATTTTACACGTAAACGCGTAGCTTTCTGCAGAAGTATTTAGATATGGCCACCTTATCACTGGTTAACATTTAAGTAAGTTCTGAGGCACCAACTGTTTGGTCATCGGTTGATTTCATATGGAATGACCTTATTGGGTAAATGACAGTCACATAATTACCAACAACAAACACCTTGGCTGAATTTGTAAGCCATTAACAGAATTATATTGTAACATCATTAGAATTGTGTAATTTACCACATTTTTCACTGCACAAATTATGCAAATTAGCATTCTAAAAGGCTGTCATCGACAACAGGTATGACTATGTATTTATTGTGGACTTATTAAATTAACATAATCACATGGTTATATATTACCAGTCAAACATAAGTTTAAAAGCAAAATTAGATGCCTAAGCAAAGGCAAGACTACCAAGAGCATAATTTCATACAATATATTGTATTGAATTAATCGTTAACATGTTAGGGACTAACCTAGGTCAGACCGTATGAAATGACATAACATATTACACACTGCTTCAACATACAACACGTGTAGTTTTGTAGCAACTGCATTGTACCACAAGCGTTGACATAGCTATGACACCAACCCCTCAACTGTAGTCTATTCTGGTTTGACTGGTAAGTGCAGAGCATACCTACACTTGTCACTAGGGGCTTTCGTCGAGTTTTGGATTCGCCGTCGCCGTCGTCTTTCGCATCGCTGACTTAGCACTTTCACAGATTGGCATAGTCTCCAACAATAGGTAAACTCGACCATTCTGAACACTGACAAATGCTCATACAACTACCACATACGACTAGTTACAACCATTAATGCACCTTAGAATGGAAAAAGCACATCTTTGAGTACTCACACTATGCGTTTGGGTCAGTCCGCTATTAGTTTTCCTATTGGTGGCCACGTTAGCGTTTTGTAGAATTATAAGAAAACGTGACGTACACAAATTCTTAAACATCTCCCCTGCAGTTATCATCATCTCATTGACATGCTGGTCGAGCTTAGTCAAAATATAATATGTCTAGCTCTCGTAAACTGCCTGCATGTGTGATACCCGTCAATATTTACGAATGCCGGCAAGCATTACTCCGCCAAATGGTCAAACAGGCAAATTGCTGCCAAACATCCTCCGGCTTATTCAAATCATCTAGAAATCCACCATTTTACAGTGAACACATTCTACAATCATACCTGAAAATCTGCCCACTCAAATGCACTTATGTCAGAACGTGTGAATTTAAAAAAAAAAATTATTTCTAAAAAAATGCATTTTTTTAGAAACGAAACAAGAAGTCTAACTGAGGCATGACCCAGTTAGTGGCACGTTTCAACGGTACGAAATGGTGGGAAAGAAATCGCAAAAGTGGCCTCAGTTATATCGTCTATTCACGTTTATGCCAGTTACCCGTAATAACCTTTGAGATCAACCCAATAAATTTTGGATTATTTTATTTTTATGCTATAACATACCCCCATAGCCCTTTGCTTTTTATGATATAGTGATAATGGAGTAACATTCAATCTTACCGTATAAATTGTTGTTGCTTAACGTGGCTAATGTTGAATCTGCTGTGACAGTGTGTGCTCAGTGCGCCCAGGATGTTTCGCTTTGTGCCCACGGTCATTTCGGCCCATTGACAGAAATTCGAAATATTTGGTTACGGTTTTATGGCTCACGTTTGTAACAAGAATTCAAAGCAATGTTTCGTTCTAAGTTATTTTATTACGGAATATATATATATATATATGTATCTATAGAGAGAAAGAGGTGGAGAGAGGAGAGAGAGAGAGAGAGAGAGAGAGAGAGAGAGAGAGAGAGAGAGAGAGAGAGAGAGAGAGAGAGAGAGAGAGAGAGAGAGAGAGAGAGAGAGAGAGAGAGAGAGAGAGAGAGAGAGAGGGAGGGAGGGAGGGAGGGAGGGAGGGAGGGAGGGAGGGAGGGAGGGAGGGAGGGAGGGAGGGAGGGAGGGAGGGAGGGAGGGAGGGAGGGAGGGAGGGAGGGAGGGAGGGAGGGAGGGAGGGAGGGAGGGAGGGAGTAATTATAATAAAAGGATATCCTCAAATTACCTAGAGCGTTTATATAATTAATCACACAATGATAACAATGTCAGTAAAACAAAACAATAAATTATTTTTGAGGCTTAAATATAAAAGATAAATATTTTTCAATAAAACACTGTAATTACAAATGTCAATGTTTCAAAGAAGGACAAAATAGGCATATTGGGTCCAATAAATTGACTTACAACAAGCAACAAATTCAGAAATTTATATATATTTCCATAGAAGTCTATAAATTTCTGTAGAAATCTACAGAGCAGGGTAACATATGTTATAGAAAACAATGGAAAACAAGGGGACTCTACAAAGTTATATAAACAAAGATTGCAGTACAAATATACTATACTAAAACCATCCACAAAATTTTTGTGTGGTTTACAACCCATCAACATTGATGATTGAAATACTGTATTTTTGTACGCGAGAAGGCATAAATGTAATTTACCCCAGAACTACTTGTGTAAACGGAAAAGTACATTATAAAAATGTACTTGAGTGAATAGTAATTTATCCCAGAATTACCTGTGTAAACATAAAAGTACATTATAAAAATGTACTTGAGTAAAAAGTTAAACTACTTTTTTATAAATGAAGTAAAAGTAGAAGTAACATTACTTCTTTAACAATAACTTTCACGTCCGCCATAATTACTATAACAATTGGAAGTGACGTCATGTTACAGAAGGCAGGTTTGTAGGCAAACTCGATCGCGAAGTGGCCCGCGATTGGAATTAATTAATTTAAATTATTGAATTATTTTCTTTTGGCCCTGCTACGGGATCTTCCTGGTGATTAAATATGTTTATGAAATATCGATGTCGGGCGGTACCAGGCGACGTAGTTCATACAAAAATGTAACGAAAATATATCGCGAAGTAGATTAACGTAACATAGTAAAAGAAGCGTTACGTTTGATAAAACTATTTCGTTATAAATAAAAGTAGTTTGTAGAAATTGTACTTCGTTACTTGTTAATTACTATAAAAAATACTAAAGCAGAGTAATGAAGTAATTTTACTTCATTGCACGACACCACTGCCCAACAATACTTTGTCAAATAATTGTAATACAAAATTCGAAAAAGTGGTTGCAATTGAGTACTTATTATTTAATATACTTGAAAACAATATTAAATACAACAACAATGACGTGAACAGCTTAGTAATTGTCAATGTGCAAGAGACGTAACCGACCAACAGCTGACAAACGAACCAATCAGACATGTTCCTTTATATGGCCTCAACTTCACTGCGGAACACAAGATTATATGTCTGGTATATGTTTAAGTATTTTAACAAGCTTTGCAATATTTTATTTAACCAAGATACCCATCACACACACAATAGCAGTCGGCCTCGATTTGAATGCAAACAATTGAAAGTATATGTCCAGTATAGATACATATCCGCTGCTTTGTCTCCGCTGTTGCTCATTGATCGATTTGGGACGTTATTTTTATTTGTTAAAAAGGACTACCAAATGTGAAACGGCACCGCTTCATTTTGTGCTTCAAACTGGTTTTGTTGTGCACCCTTCTCCTTAGTATCATAACTGCACCTTTATTGCTCCCACTATGCACTCTCAGTTTTCATTAATTGGGTGCAAATCTGCACCCTAAAATCTATGCACACTATAGGCTGCAATTTTGTCCAATAAAGGGTGCATATAGGGTGCAAATACGTTTAGCACCCTAGCAGCACCCCAGTTGAATCGTAATTACTAAGTGTGTACTTTTACGCTGCAAATCATAAAATTTGCTGAAAACAAGATTCTAAGTGCCACCAAATTACACTATGCATGTATACAGAATTACATCTGGAGTGGCTTTTCAAATAGTTATTAATACAATCCAAAGTAGCCGACGGGTGTGCTACTTAACATACGCTCATTAATTTTGCTTGCACCAAAACGATGCCTGCTGCAATTTTCTCTACGAAGTGTTCAGTTGGTCCGATTAAGCGGAAATAGTTGTTTACGTCATGATGTGGACAACGGATACACACTGACGCGTCCGATGATGACGTGTCGACTGTTGTTGACGTCATCACTGTTGTATTTACTCATAATTTAATATATCTGAAACCACGAATAAATTAATTTCCAGTGAGAATTGTTAAATTTGATTGAGATGCAGATGTCGAACGTGCATCATTTTTTTTGTAAAAATGCAGCTTCATTGGTATTCCAGCCTCGTTTTCTCGTCTCCTAGGTCCCGGGTCCCGTTTGCCCCATATCCAGAATGCCCCGTAATCCCTATGGCCACCTGTTACAACCGACGGTTTGAACTCCTTCCGGCCAACACCTTCACACGCGTGCGTGTCTCGGCTACATCAGCCATCTAGGGCAGGCGGGCTGACTTCAAAGGATCGCTGTCTTATTTATATGACCATTTTGTCAGTTCGCATATGGAAAACGACTGTGGCCAACCCTTCCATGGCCTTTAATTGCCCGTGTATTCGTCGCATTCACGCGGGCTCCTCACCGGGGCTATACATCACATCGCGCCGTCTTGTTTAGTGGGTGGTTCGGGGTGATTTACCAGTGAACTTTTGGGGTCTCCATCTCTAGTTAATGGATGACGTACAATGGCGCGTGAGACGGGTGTACATTGTCGCCACAAGTGCCGAGCTGGACCTGTCGCACCGCATTGCCCAACGACGCAAACATATGAACCAACACCTTTGTCTTTGTTCGTTGCAACAGTAATAAATGACTGTTTACGTTGTAACTCGCTTAGCCACAGGGCGTATGTCGTATATACGTACTTTATGTGTGCTTTACTTGAGCACTGCATACGCACTGCGTGTGTGGATCACGTTTACATTTACGCGTACATTACGCGTATATTGCGTGTACATTGCATGCACATTTAGATTGTTGCCGTTTCAGCGTATGGCCTTTTCGATTGGTGCCATTTTTCCATGTGGGACAGTTTCAATTATCGATTATAACTTTCTTTGATGCCATTTCTAACTGGAACCGTTCGACTGCTACCGTCTTTGAGTGGGACCGTTTCAATTAGTGCCGTTTCTGGGTGCGACCGTTTCGATTAGAGTCTTGTCTGCGTGAGTGCCGGTTCTTTCGAATGGAATCAGTGCGACGTGGACCCGTGTTCGCTGGATTCCCGCGTGACAAAGTCGTATTACCAGTTGAAAGAGCAACTATATAAATGACGCTTGAAGTCCACGGCCAAGTTTGGTCCCGTACGTCAGTCGGGGCCGCGTGTGAAGTCAGCGACGCTCTCTACGTCGAACGCTAACGAGTGTCAAAGTGCGCACTTCCGACACTGAAAACAGCATTGTGGGAGTGCGTGAGAGATACCGGAAGTCTGAATCGCGCCTCAGTGCGCCTTCGGTTTTTCGTATCTTCAAAGCTCGTTGCTAAGTGGCCTATTTGAAAGCGTATAGAGTGGAAATGTCGCAAGATAATAAACCTTTAGGGAATCGGATACGTGGACGAAACTTAACCGCGCCACAATGTGCCAGCAAACGCAAAAAGAAACATATGGAAGGAAACATAAACTGTCTCGTCACGTCAATAGCTCATCCCAGTGTGAAAAAAGGCCCATGCAAACAACCTTTCAAAATCACATTGAGGCGTTAATGTTTGATATGATTGAAATGGAAAACAAAGGTGCGTCCGCTTTGTAGCACAGAAATCATGACGCACTCGAGTGTGCTCTGTGGCTACAACACGGCAGTGAAGATTCTGGTTTAACTGCATGCACATGCACTGTAGCACCAGCCAAACCATCAGCAGTTTAGTTCAAGGTTCTACGGTATAATTCACAGTGAACTTAAAGGGAATAAAAACACATATTGCTTGAATTCATAATATATTACATCCTGCTATATATTTCCATGTCCACCAAGCCAACAAATTCAATGAATTAGATAGTCCACATTTATGCTGTGCATCCGGGCATTTTCGAATATGCATATGTTTGGCGCGCTTTTCTGGATGCCGAGGTGTGACGTCACATATGACATATACTCGCATCAGGCCGACCGTTTCCATGCATTCAGAGCGTGTTTACAAGGATAGCTTTTGGGTCGAAACGACCGTCAAATTGAGTTATTGTGCAATATTCCGATGTAATACAAACACTAGTCATCATAGAGGAACAAACAGTTATCTTACGGTTCCACATGAATCCAATTTCATTCAAAATAATGAATGCGAATGGGCCTACAAGTCGACCAGGTTTCGCTGAGCTTGGGCTCGTTTTTAGAATAATTATATTGATTGCAACCCACCGAAGGTTATCTACACCAATAAACGTACATGTATAACAAACATATATTGTATCCAGCTACAGAAAGTGACGTGTATAATCTCATAATATCACTAGAATATCGATATATGAAGGAGGATTTACAATTTATCATAACAACTTAAATCAGTCAGTGAATGTTGTCGATGTCGGTAGCTCAGTTGGTAGACGCGCTGGTTTCTTGTCATTTATTTTACAATCTGGCGACGCCGGTTCAATCCCGACACCAAACCATTGCTTTTATTTACACTTTTTTGGTTTATGTCTTCACGAAGTAATATAAACCAAATCAATTTTATACTATGATGCATTGTTTGAAAAAAAAAATTAAATTTATTGTAGTAATTTTTTATTCGCCACACAAATGAAAATATGGTAATTATATATAACGATGTTTCTAAATGTTATTATTATTATTAGTAGTAGTAGTATTCAAAAGTGCTTGAAAAAATCACACATCACACCAAAGAGGTATTTTCATAGAGAATCGTTCTTTGGTAGATAGACACATACATGGTCTTACACCAGATCCACGCAAATTAGGGTTGGTAACTGATACTAAAAAGTAACAGTAATCAAACGCGCCCCCTGGTGTGCGAAGACGGTTCCGCACACTTGCACTTTGTCTTCTGGCGCTGTCAACAACGTTCACATGGCGGGCGAGTGCAGACATGCCCGCCATGCCTCGAGGAGTCGGCAACTACTCGCCACGCTCAATACTAATCACAGAGCACTTTAGAAACCGCATTGTTAGATCGGTAATGACGCGTTGGAGCGGCCAGAAAGATTATACGTAATAATTGCGCCGCGGTTCGGGCGTTGAATAACGGTTTGACGAACTCTGACGAACACCGAAGTGATCAAACGAGAGCGCCGCGCGACCTCGCTTTGTGCCGTTAGTGCGAGGATTACGAGAAAGCTAAGATCAGCATTCATTCTGCCACGCCCCCGTCAAATACCTGCGGTGAATATATACAGCCGTATGCTGAGCTGTGTAATCTGCTGCTATTTGGTTTTGTCGGATCATTCATCGATCGACATAAGCCTTGTCTAGTTCTTCTGATGTTCCGCTGTATCCAAAGATACACATTTTGATCGTTTTGTTATCATAGCATCGTGTTATTTAATATAAACTATTAATATTATATTTTAACACCGCCCAATGTCTAATTTGACCGGTGTATGTTTGTGAACTTCAATCTAGCTGGTCAGACAACGGACGTGCGCGGGAGTGTATGCGTGCGTGCGTGCGTGGGTGCATGCGTGCGTGCGTGCGTGGATGCGTGGGTTCTTCGTGTTGCGTGCGTGCGTGCTTGCATAAGAGAGAGCGTGCATGTGTGTGCGCGCGCGCGTGCGTGCGTGCGTGCGTGCGTGCGTGCGTGTGTGTGTGTGTGCGTACGTGCGTGCGTGTGTGTGTGTCATACCATGTTTTACCATATAAAAACACCCTGTTTCAGTGGATACCTGCCGTGGTACATCAACACTATAGTGACATACATGTAAATTACAACGTTTAATATAGTTTTAAATAAATTATACAAATGTGGGGCTGAAAATGTGTCCAAAATAATTATATGGAAAATGTTTTACATACAATTGTGTCGCGTGTGGTGGCTGTCGAACTTAACCGTAGATACATAGGTTTAAGTAATATAAAATAAAGGAAAAAATGTATCATTTCATTTATAGTGTCATGGCAAATAATGTGTTATATACGGTATCCAATCCAAAAGATCGTTCAGAAGGCTTTACACGTCGCCCTCCGGTAGACCTACTCATTCTCACACAAACCCGACTTCCTGTGAACCGTTCAGCAATGTCGCAGTTGCTACGCGAATACTATATAATTAAAATTCAGACAAGCTGCTGCCATTATCGCGCACACAATAACCGTGTGTGTATAAATATAATTGGATTTATTTTTTTCATTACATACCGAAAAAGTGAAATGCGAAGGGGGTAATTGGAAACTGGATATGTCAGTCAAAATCTTGTTGAAGATAAGGATGGTAACTTGAAGCTGGGGTAACTTGAAACTGTCCTTACTCTGTTTTAATGAGAAGTGGTGTGTTTTCACTCGATGAAACGTGTCGTGAAGTACAATAAACTCGCTGATCATTCGTGATATCCGTCCGGTGTTTATGCCTCAGCCTAAGCGTTTAGCACTGTGGCAAAGGCACAAAAAAGAAACGTTCTACACTGGAGGTATGACGAAAGAACACGATATTTCATGGTTGCGTCGCAGGATCGTTTGTGTTTAAAATAGCGCAGACGCTGCCGAGCTATTTAAAACTCTTTTTAATATCTACTATCTGGTGGGATTAATCCACCGCGGTCCGAAGGCGTCACACAGCGACTAGGAGGACACCCAGCGGTCGGTCCAGAAACGAGGACCCCAAACGTCGCTGCACTCGGGCCTATTTATTTTACATGATATCAGATGTGACACGTGATACTCCGAACTTGTGACACGCGCCAACTGTGCACAGCTACATTCTTCCGACCTCCCATTAAGATACCAGACAACCGCGCGGGTAAATTTGACGCGGATTTGGTACTTATAACACTTGTCACTTTTTCACGTTTTATGCAGTGAACCCTTTTTACCCGCTCGAAAATAGTACCGAGATAAAAATCGGAAAGTGGCTACGACTGTTTTCGTGGTGAACTCGCGGTAGTTCGCCTGCACGCACGATTCCATGTCTCTGTCTTCCGAATGTGCCACCGAGCTGCGCTGCAAGCCATAATGCCATTACAAACAATGTAACACATTTTTGTCGGACAAACTCAAGCGAACCCCCGCGTTCACCCAAGATAATTTGATCGTCGTTTTTTCCAAGTAACGCATTGAGCGGGTACGCCAAGGAAAGAGCAGGAAACCTATAGAAAACTAACCATACAAAACCTCAACATTGTGATAATTATAATAATTATGATAATAACTATGATGATAATAATAATTAATTATACAAATTAATTAATTAATTAATTATAATTAATTATAATAATATTGATGAAAGTTATGATAGTAATGGTGATGATGATAATAATAATTATGATGATGGCGATAATGATGTTGGTGATGATTATTATTAGTAATAATATTATTATTATATAATAATCATAAGAATAATAATAGTAATAATAACAACAACTTTACTATATTTTCTTGATAGATTAATAAATAAATAAATTGCCTATGTTTCTATAGAGTCTAACTTTGACATCAAAACAGTTCGCTTATACAGAATGCACACACGCGGCAACGCCGTGGGATTTGGAATTTCCATAGGCACGTAAATCGTCCAAATCCGTTGGGAACACAAACTCTTATAAACCATAAATAATCGCCGCGTCGTATGTGTAGTATTGTGTACCTTCTCCACCGACTCGTGTCGGTGAAGAGGCCGCGAGTGCCACGTTTACGACGCTCAGGCACCGTCTGAAAGCAAGGCTGGCGGCGCCCGGCGTAGATAGCGGACGCGCTGTCCCGCTGGGTAAATATCTAATTATGTCCGGCCAACAGATAAGCGTCGTGGAAGAGTGGACCACTGATAGCGACGGGCCGCATCTCGTGGGAAAACAAACACCCCGTCGGGCCTGGTGACTACGACACGACGTCACCGGTCAGGCAAGACAATCGAATTAGCTGATACCGGAATTAGCCGACCTCTTGACGGACGCGCGGGTATATCCGCGACGGGTGGTGATGACGGGTTTATTTGCTGTAACGCGTGTGTGTGTGTCTGTGTGAGTGCGTGCATGTGTGCATGCGTGTGTGCGTGTGTGCGCGCGTGTATGTGTATAGTTGGGTGGGCGTGTGTGTGCATGCGTGCGCGTGCGCGTGCTCGTGCACGCATTGGTGCGTGCGTGTGTGCTTATGTCAGATTGTGCAGACGAATATATGCGAGCGCGTACCTTTTTGTATACGTACCTATTTATTTGCGTATGTGCTGCTATGTGCATGCCCGTTGTTACTTCGCTTTTGACATCGAAACAAAATATACCACCCCCGTCTTTCGGGATTTGGTGCCGAAAATAAATCTGAACATGGAAAAAGGGCAGAGTTTGTGGATACCACATAAACACTGCGTGCATGTCAGCGACTGCGGGAGCTTCATCGATTTATACACATGTAGACAACCATCTTCTTGTCTTTGACATGTTATTTATGTACAGCGTACGGAACAGTAGCAAAAACAGAGTTGTGTCATTTGATGAACACCGTCTATCATGCCAGAGCGTGACAACAACTTGTGCCGTCGTCTTGTGATCGGAGTTGTTATTTCGCGCACCGGACTATATCCAGAAAGTCAACATGCATGGTCGCCTAAAGAAAAACAACTGAAGTAACGTCGTGTCAATATTTCACACACCTCCTTCTTTTTAATGAAATATATCAGTTTTACTAAAGTAGTTGTTGTTACCTTTTTGAAAGGACATGCAACAATTAAGTGTTATTTTGATGAATGTCGAAGGACGTTGCTAAATAGACGACACTACGCACAGAACAAGTTGCAAAAATAACGCGTTACTGAAAGGGCATTGTGCTAAAAAAAGACACACCACTGAAAGAGGTGTCTATATTTATCGTGTAGTAAAAGAACATTTTGCTGAAAAGACCTCGCTGTGCCACAGACACTGACATTCGGATGCTGTTATTCGATACATAGGAAACAGGGTTCGTTTCCTTTGAAAAGGTTGCTCAATTCACAGACGTCGCACGCAACAATCGAAATAAGCGTATTTCTTATATCAACACGATAAATGTTTAAGAAATGTTGGATCTCAGTTGGCTGAGATTCTGTCAAGAGTTAAAGAACATGTTGAGGTCAGACTGGCCCATCAAGTCATTAAGACATCAACATTCAATCTAATATTATAACCTATCCACAGAAGAACTGTGCAGCGTCATGGGAACATGGCGTGCTAAGAGCTCATGGGTCTGCACATATTTGAGACCTTATTTGAGACACGACGAAACATTGAAATGCTGAAATGTTGAAGATGCTAAAATGCTAAAACAATTAAACGTTACAATGCTGATACAGTGAAATGTTACAATGCTGATACAGCGAAATGTTACAATGCTGATACAGTGAAATGTTACAACGCCGATACAGTGAAATGTTACAATGCTGGTACAGTGAAATGTTACAATGCTGGTACAGTGAAATGTTACAATGCTGATGCACTTAAATATTACAATGCTGATACAGTGAAATGTTACAATGCTGATACAGTGAAATGTTACAATGCTGATACAGTGAAATGTTACAATGCTGATACAGTGAAATGTTACAATGCTGATACACTTAAATATTACAATGCTGATACAGTGAAATGTTACAATGCTGATACAGTGAAATGTTACAATGCTGGTACAGTGAAATGTTACAATGCTGATGCACTTAAATATTACAATGCTGATACAGTGAAATGTTACAATGCTGATACAGTGAAATGTTACAATGCTGATACAGTGAAATGTTACAATGCTGATACACTGAAATATTACAATGCTGATACACTGAAATGTTACAATGCTGATACAGTGAAATGTTACAATGCTGCTACAGCGAAATGTTACAATGCCGATACAATGAAATGTTACAATGCCGATACAGCGAAATGTTACAATGCCGATACAGTGAAATGTTACAATGTTGATACAGTGAAATGTTACAATGCTGATACAGTGAAATGTTACAATGCTGATACAGCGAAATGTTACAATGCTGATACAGCGAAATGTTACAATGCCGATACAGTGAAATGTTACAATGCTGATACAGTGAAATGTTACAATGCTGATACAGTGAAATGTTACAATGCTGATACAGTGAAATGTTACAATGCTGATACAACGAAATGTTACAATGCTGATACAGTGAAATGCTACAATGCTGATACAGCGAAATGTTGAAACGGGGCTGAGTATTGAAGTGACGAAGAACTGAACAGCTGACGCGCTGATATCGTGAACAGAATAACGACGCTGACGTGCTGATATTGCTGATATGCTGCTGAAACCATAATATGCTAAAACATTTACGCTTTCACGGAAATATGTTAACATAACGGAACGATGAAACGATGAAATCCCAAACTGCCGAAACGACGACATATATATGCTAAATTAAAAAAACTTCGTAGGGTACGAGTTCTATTCTACATGCAATTCTGTTTAACTTGTATTTAAATTAATGGCTTACATGACATTCCAATCTCTAACCACAACGATCAGAACATTCTAGAACACGCATGTCTTCGGTAAACTCTGAATGACAACGATTGTGTATAACCAGAAACAAGTAGTCCCGTTTGTTAAAATAATATATCATTAACGTGAACGCGTGTTTTAAAATCCTCTTTGAAGCCAGCTGGTTTCCACGAGGACCAAGCAACACTTCCGACAGTAATATACGAGCTGCGCGCGACCACCGGATGTGCGTCTATTGACGGTAAGCCGGCGCTAACCTTTTATTAGCATAAACGCGTTTGTGCGTGGCGCGCGCATTAATCAACGGTGAGTCGCCATTGACGGCCGACGCGGGTCAGTCGCCGATGTCACTCCGCCACTGAATAGATCCCCACCGCACAGGACGTCGACGCTTTGTGGTGTCACCGGACGCTGTTCGGAATCATTGAAGAATGACATTAAAGACCCGATCTTTTTCCTACAACATAGCTTAATATGCCTAAATTACATATTTATCTTTTTTCTGTGTGTTCGACGTGACTATGTCTTCCGCAGCGCTCGCTATGTAACGCAGGTGCCATAGTGTAGCGCCGTCGTCACACACGCGTGCTGACAGGCAATTGTTTATGCTTATATTATATAATGGAGGCAGGTAAAATCGATACATTATCTTTACATTGTGTGCGTGCGTGCGTATATGCGTGCCTGTTTGTATGAGTGTATAATTATTTATTTCTTACATAATCTACCTTACGTTCAACTTATATATGTTCACATGGTTATGATTCCATGTCTTGTATATAATTTAAATGTTAATAAAATGTAATATTGTAACCTTTAGTATGTTTGTTGTGTTTATTTGCTTGACACTGATAAATAAATTACCAACAACTAATACCTAAATCAGCAATAAATCGTTTTAATAAGTTTTATATCGATGGCCTTCATTTAAAATATCACACAAAATACTATCATTGGGCTTAAACATAAAGTATCGTAGTGTAATTGGGTATACCGCTATGCTATTATTAATGTTGTCATTATCAATAATAATAATAGTAGTAATAATAGTAATACATATTAGTATTATTATAAATACATTCACCACACCATTGGGAACAGCAGCGTGGTATTTTACAGACCTCACTAGATTCACGTAGCCACATCTCGCATGTCATATAGACTGAATAGAGACACCGAAAGAACATTCTTGCGAAGTCACCTGATTTCACAAAACCATAATGTTATTGACGGATCTAATATATGGCACTGGTGCACGGGCGTAGCGTGAGTGACCGAGAGAAGACCACACCAATGTCCGTCTACATTAATGCACAGCCTCTATATCCAAGTAGCTCTAACATCACCCGAGACATGTAACGAGAATTATGAAATCTAGTAATTTATACAGTGCAACACCGCATCTTTCCCCGCTCCACTTCCAAACCATTACAACAGAGAATCGCGTGGAATAATAGTTCCCTAACTAACTATATGAAGATAACCTACTACGCTTGTTGTCAAGACAAATGTGTATGTAAATAGTGCTGCCTTCTGGTGGCACAAACAAACATTATTTGTTGTAAATCGTTAGGATGAAAAATCACTATTTCTAACGCGAATCGATGTACATAAATTTCTTTTTGTTGTTTTTCTGTATGCATTCTGGGAGAAACATTATTTCTGGTAGCCACCGAGGCATAAATAACAAATAATTATATAACTTTGTTGTTTCTTGTCTTGGCACATAAATAGGCCAATCGGTCCAGCTGTAGCAGAACATATATAGGGCTATACCTTCGCAATTCAGCTATAATAAAGTCCTGAGTTGATTCCTACGTGTCTGGTTAACCTGTCGACAACCGAAGAATATATATGAAGAACATAACAGTTCCACGGGCGGGCTCAGCCTGTATATAAGGACCTAAATAGAGGAAGTTTCGCATCGAAATGTTTAGTAATATTTGTTACGTGATTTTATCCTCAAACAAGTAAAATAGTGAAACAGATATATTAGAAAAGTTCGCCACTCCAGAGTATAGGCCAACAAGCGTAGGCTCTGTCTATAATGGTGTTTATTCGCCGACTTCGTCTACGCACTTGGTGACGAGAGACTTGTACGAGCAGGCTAACTGAGAACGTTTTCCCCATTTGTGAACCTGACCTCCTCATTTACTACATGTGCAATATTGCAAACGGCAATCAAGAATTAGTAGGCAGCGGACCGTATATGACGTAACACAGGGTTCGAATTCCGGGCGCTGACCTTCTTGGTTATTCACATTCTCGCTAGGTGGCCTGTCTGTCTGTTCGCAACGTGGTATTAATTCGCGTAACCAATTACACACATTCCGTCATCGAATACTTTGCGCAGCAATAAATAATCCACCTTTTCTGAGATATCACGCACTTTGGGATATGCAGCGATACGCATTCGCATTAGAGAAAGTGCCTAATTATTTATGCAAAGTATTAGTTGACTTTGCAATATTTAAGTAAGCTATGAAACCACGTGGTTATGTTAATCTCCATCAATTTTTTTTTCTCGGATTATGGCCATACAAATGATCAGTGGTGATGAATTACGGTAATTTTTTTATTATAACTCATAAGCCAAAGTTCGAAAACTAGTTTCGTAGTCGCCGCCGTGTCACTGAGGACCCAGTTACCGTGACATATATTACCAGCGACAGTGTTCCGGTGGCGCACTATGGTGTTGGCTGATTCCCGTATACAAAATCACGGTCAAGGAGCGGAGTCGATTTTAAAGAGCAAGATCTAGCTTACGAGCCCATAATCATATTACTGAAACGGTGCCCAGATCTAAAACACCACGAAGTAATGTCAATTTTGTTCACCTATATTCAGAAGGAAATAACTTCGGACTCTTGAGAATGAACCATGTCATAAGTATTACGAATTGGACTGTCAACTCGCACTTCACCAGCATATTATATGCCACGATATTATTACGATTATAAATATTGAAATGCGTTTCCTCTAGACGACGCACTAAAAGAGGAGGTAGATTCTATGCGAAGGGAAATAAACGCTTGCGACCAGGTGCAAATGCATAAGTTGTCGAATGTTACTCGGGCGACAATGTCCGTATTGAACTAAGATATGCACATAAAGCAAGCAGAAAAAAATTCTGAGTCACCAGAGATATTTGTTGCCCATCGTGAATAGATAGTCTTTAGCACTTCAGGCGGTCCGCTTAGTTTTCTCGTCTTATTGTCGGAAACGATCGCACGCGCATAATGGTTTTTGTCGTATAGGCGACCTTCCGATTTAATACACTCTCATTTTCCCTTCAATCTTACCCATATTTTACGGTTGTTTTTTTCGTGAAGAAAATGCACCTAGCGCCATCTACTGGCGATTTCTCTCATCGGTACTAAAACTGATTTAAACGCCTACGTAATATGGAATAACGGCGCCGCATTGTTCGATGCTTGCATCGCCTGCTCGTCGGGCGTACGTCCCCGTGAGTCAACCCGCGTTCCGGAGCTTTCGGTTACCATCGTCGCCATTTCCGTGCCCGGAGAATGCCATCGGTGACGTCATCGCTCATGATAGAGCGACACTGGAAGCGAGCGCGTAAATGCGTCCGCTTCTTGACAAAGCACCCACCCCACGCTAGCCTCGGGACAGACCCCCTGCCAAACAGGTGCGCGTGGGCACGTTACCGGGAAATTAATTCGCCTCTTCCCAGAAAGATACACGTACCCGGCGTCGTGTTTAGGCGTGCCCGGGCGCGTAGATTCATTCACTCGCGGTCCGTGATTTAGGAGCGGCGCCGGTTTTTTACGCGATCGATATCAAATAGCAACAAGCGCGTGGCACGCGCTGGGACGACCGGACACGTGCGTGGAACCGAAGTGATCACACGCGCGCGCATACCTATGCACGTCTACAAATGACTGGGCGCGCTCTCGGAATGTTGGTAACGATCTGCTTGTGCTAATTTGCGTGAATTTATGTGTCAGAAATTAATTTTAAAAGGCAATACCTTGGTCTATACACGCACACAATTCCATTCTCTCGCAAATGTTTTTATTGGAATATAACAATTGTTATCAGGATATAAAACTGTCCAGAGACCCGATGAGATGCGATCTCGACAGAAAAAACAGAGAAACCCGGGGATTCTATGGGAAAATGACACATTCGCTGTATCTTATAATGGATGGTAAATGTGAAGAGGGTGTGGGAAAGAAGGTGGTTAGAAAGATGTAATGAACGCGCATTGGCTAGCTGGATTGTACTTTAGTTGAATGCGGAAGTTGATCGTGTCACATTTGTACTGAGACTAGGATTGCTCTGTCAACAATAACTACTTGATAAGTCCGCCATTGCACATATACGATGATTTTTGTATAATTTCAACTGCATATGGACATGCCTAGTTTCTAATAATTGGGTACGACCTTTCGAAGAGACGGGTCTGGGTTTTTTCCGTTTACGAGTTTGCGCTACGTTCGCGTGTACCGACAGGTGCGCGCACGTTTTCGGCCACCGCGAGGCACGCGGCCACAGTGGACATCGCCCTGGTCAAGAGTCGAACGAGAGTTGAGAACACGCCAGATCGAGCCGTGCCTTCCGCCGTCAATCAGCGGCCAGAACGACCGACGGTCGACGCTGTAATTGACAGCGATCATATGTCGCCAGCTAAACGCCACCCGAGCCCGTTTAGTGTCGCGTCGCGTACGCCGAGATCGCTTTTCGCCTGCCGACCTGGGCCGCTGCCTCCGATAAATAATGAGCGATTTCTGCGGCGACCAACTATTTTCCCACGAGCGGCCGGCATACCTAAGCAGTCGGTCGGAACGCATGAGCAACCTGTGCATACCTGTCCTTTGTGTGCGTGGACGCGTTATCGGCGGCGCTGTTTACTCGAGCCTGACACGGGGACCTTTCGCTGATTAGAAGTGCGCGTGTAGGGCGTGGTTTTCCCACAGCCGCCAAGTCGCCGCGGACAAAAGATCGGCACGTGTTGGCGACGCGCGCGTGTCTGTCAGCGAGCGGTGATTGACAGCCAGGGCAGGCGCCTCGCCCCGCCCAACGGCGCCCGCGACTCGCTGATTGGCTGCGGGAACGAGCACGGCGGGAGAGTGCACCCGCGGGCCAGTGCTGCAGCGTGGATGGCCGGCCGGCCCTATAAAGGGGACAAAGCCCACCTTACCGGACAGAACAACGAGTTACACAAACGTAGGAGTGGTTGTCGAAATATCAGTTGGAAACTTTACGGAGAAATGGCGACCGAGCAACACAGAAGTATCGGTGGCGTCTCAGCGGCTGCGGTGCGAAAGGTGAGGCTCGTTTAGTTATCGTCGAGAATAGGTTGTGAGTGGCTGTTACGAACGAGCAGCGTGTGTGTTACGAACAAGTAGTGACACTGACAGTGAATTCGACTTGTTATTGTCGTTCTTCGAGAACTACCATTGTTGATGGACAGTTTTGTTGTTGTTGATATTACAAAATACCTATTGGGGTATTGGTGATGCATAATATTAGTCTCCAAACACTTGTGAATGTAGTTTGGGCTGCTGTTACTGATATAACACTTTCGAAGTTTTGTGTATCCTCAAATTGTGACAACAACGTTTCATTTTAAATGTAAACATGTACCGTAAGATGACGCCATGTTTGAACTGAGGACGCCATTCATTTCTTGTTGTCTTATATAGTGTGTTGTCATTTCTAGATCAAAAAGCCGATCATTGAACGCAGAAGACGAGACCGAATCAACGAATCGCTCAACCAACTGAAGGCTTTGGTTCTGGAAGCGCTAAATAAAGATGTAAGTATCACCAGCCATGTTTTGGTGTTAGACACCATTCCGTATAGCATAGACGGCTAGTGTATTGACATTCACATTGTGAGTGTTGACATATCGATTAAGTATCATCTTGCCCGCTTATTGACGACCACTTCGATCGAGCATGCCAGATAGCGAGGCTATCACTTTGTTGCTAGTTATGTGTGATGTAATACAATTTGGGTTGGTTAAATTCGTGTAAATGTGTAGCTGAAATGTACATTATGTGACATGTTAGCCTTTTCGACCCATGGAACATCAGATAATCAGAGAGCATGTGTTGGGCGAAATTCTGGCCTGTTCTCGCGACGGAGTTTTGACTCGGGGGGGGGGGGGGGGGGGGAGATATTTTTGCATTTGCCCGAGTCGGCGAGAGTGTGGGAATGTGGACGTGGTTCACACGAGGAGGCGGACAGATGCAAGTGGGCGCCCGTAGCGTCGGCGCTGTCACGGCACACTTCTTGTCTCGCGTCGCTGCACGCGCTATTCACCGCGCCCGTCGCTTTCTGCGCTGCTCACAATGGGGCGCCACTGAGGCGTGTCGACTTCGGCTGCGTTCTCACGCTCTCGGGCCGCGTACACCTCGTCCCCCAGTGTATGGGCCACGACGCCAGCTCATCCGCTCCGCCCCGCCCCGCCCCGTGTCCAAAACTAATGCGCTGTGAAAAATTCGGTGCGCATATTTACATAGATCAAATGGTGTAATGACGTTGACTTGAGGGTGTTTGTGTTAACAAAACTGTCGGGACTTGATCGTGCCTAGTGCAGGAGAAAGTATGTATTACGTGATGCGTAGTTACTGATAAAGGGTGTAATATGCTATTGTGACCCGTTTTGCATTATTCTAATGTCGCGTTCGTTTTTTTCTCGCAGGAATCGCGCTACTCGAAGATGGAGAAAGCCGATATTCTCGAAATGACAGTGAACCATCTGAGGAATGTGCAGCATATGCAGCGGCAAAAGGAGGTACTACAACCGCAGTGCCTGGCGACATTGCCAACAGACGTGCCTGTGGTGACGAATTATCGCCGGGGTTTCAACGAGTGCGCGTTGGAGATCGGGAAATACGTACACAGGGTGAACGGACTCGACCAGGGTGCCCGTGCCCGACTCATGAACCATCTGGCCGGTTGTGCAACGCCCTCCCACATGGCGGCGCTGCAGTCGGTCGGCACCATTCCGCTCGCTGAAGCCACCCAGCTGTCGTCTCTTCCCGGCTCTCCGGTTGTCGTTGCCAGGTCGTGCTTTACAGCGCCCTCACAATGCGCCATGTTGCCGACAGAATCCGCCCGTCGTACATCTCCGGCGCCGAACAGTCATCCCGCCGTGGCGACCGACACACGGAGCGACTCGCTTCTCAACAGTGCCATTCCGCTCTACATTAACACGGCGAGCCTCTGCGCACGCGCGAAGGAAGTGACGTCATCCGAACATTTCCCGACCTCCAACAGTCCGACGGTCGGCGCAGATGCCCCGGAAGTGTCGCCAAAATATCGCAATACGACGTCACTTTCACCTGCATCGAGTGACCACGAGTGTGCACACGGACTTATGAGCGTAGACAGTGTCCACTCGCCTGTGTGGCGACCATGGTGAAGGGCAGTGTCCATCCACTCAACCGTGATAAAGGACAGTGCCGTGTGACGGCGCAGGACAGTTAATCATTGCTACTCTGTGATATGTACATATTCATTGACAATTTCACGCTCGATTTCCGTGATGACTCATCACTATTTTACAGTTTACTACTACTACTTTACACCTGCTGTGCTGACAATAAATCTTTGTCATATATTTCGTAACTCTGTTGTCCTGTCGTGTTGCCTGTTTTAGCGCGCTTTAAATGGCGTAAGCAATAGGCAGTCTCTATAGTTCCCGTCCATATTTCCAACATTTGATTTGATGAAGTTTTATAGATATGAAGATATGTAGGCTTACATACGCTTTATTAATTACTTTTCCGATTTATCACTTTTCCAATTGATCAAATTATACTGTATTCACTAGCTCAAACTTCCCAAAGTACAGCTTCGTTGACCATACGTAGACCACTCGGAGCTCCGCAAACGAAACCAGTATTACCGGGGATATCGTAGACCAATCAGGACCGATACCGCATCAATAATTATCATGAAATGGTTCATACTTTGAAATATCGGATCTCCAACGAGTCCTTCCCTAAAGTAACAATTTGTTATAAATTCCACCCCTTGGTTGAATACACGAAGAATAAAATTTCAAATGGCATGCAGACATGCTACACTATGTGTTCGGTACGTGGATAAATGTCGAATGTTTTGGTTTTTCATTAGATAATCCCATATTCGCATGAACATGTTGATGCAATTCCAAATTTCATTTAGCCGTTGAAGAACGGTGTGAGGCTGCATAGAAGAATCAGTTGTATGCAATGTAATATGTCGATGTTTTGGGGTCGTTCTTCAAACATAAAAATACCATGATAGAAGAACCGTGCTTTTGATCACGGGTAGTTTGTTCCCCCTTATATAAAGACATCCTATGTAATAAACAGCTAGTACTACTGGGAGAACTACACCATCACTACTACATCAACGCATACACATAGTAACCATCACCCTTCTTTACCATGGAATTAAGTCCGTGTTATTTTAAATCTTCTGAGACCAACGTCTGAATTCACAAAGTAATGAACCGCGACGAATACGTATCGAAATAGATGCGTTGGTTCCAACGAATCTTCGGTTACCCGACTCTCGCATAGAGTTTCAGTAACAATCAAAGACCACCCTGAAAATACATTTGTTCTCCAAATTGTAGCGAAACTAATTAGTTGGCGGGAAATGGTATAACTTTCACATAAACTGTCGGTGACACAATCACCTGAAAAACAACAGCAGGTGGAATAGCTGGAGAGTGAAGGCAATACAACTAAACATCGTTTAGGAGAAACGTGAGTAGCAAGAACTTATGACAGTTGAGAAGCAGCCTCTGAATTGTGTGGAAGTTGACAAAAGGGTGTTTCTTTGTTATCCGCTAGAGGTCACCGAACTGTTGTTCTGAGAAATATGACATTTTTATACTTGCAAGATAAGTGGGTAAACGGTGCGCCTTTGCCTACAAGTCCACGGGGACTGTGTGGTGTCAGGGAGATCGTCTGTTTCTGTCGTCTCGGAATACAGATGTGTCTGCGTGATCACACGGAACTCTTTTGTTTCTTTCTTCTCCGTCCACTCGTTCCCTTGCGTGGTGAGTCGACATCACTCGGTCCGTTCTGCCTTCTATTACACACTCCGTCTTTCTATGGTCTTCCCCTCCGTTCGTTCCTTTCGAGATATCGCTTTGCGAGTCTTTCCATCTAAATTTTCGTCTTCTTCTTTTCCTTCTACCACCTCTTCTGTTTCCATGCCACCTTTCCTCACTCATTCTTTGTACATTTCGTGCCCATTCTAGTCCTCTCTTCGGTCTACGCTGTCTCAGTCTTTGTTAGAATATCGCCATCGAGCACCGTGTGATTACGACGCAGTATATAAATATCGTATTGTCTTTACTATTTAATCAGCTGATTTGCCTCCGTGATCTCAAGAAGTTTCTTTGACTCCAAGATGTTAGGAAGCTCTCCGAGTGCCCTAGGTCTTAGCGTATGTGGCCCAAGATGTTGTCAATCGCTATCGGCTCGTGCATCTGTTAACACCTGACGAGACATCAGTTGATGAGCTAAGTGTCCACTCCGTGAAAGTATCTCCGAGCACTCAACCATTGGCGCCATCTAAGTGCCCGATTGACCAGGAGTGGACTATAGGAAGCCGAGCCCGGCCGATTTCACAAACTCGAAAATAGCGACGTGTGATTCTTTGTCCGGCTCAAGTTCAACTGCACAAAGCGGCGGACAGCGGTGGTGAAAGCGCGGACATATTCGTTAACGATTCCGTCTTACCTGTCTGAAAGCTAATCGCTCAGGCCACCCAGGTAGATTGCACCGATAAATGGGTCGGTTGTTACTTTAATTGTTCGCGTGACACCGCCAGCGCCTGCCCACATTGACTCGGGCTCCATATGGCGCCAGATCGCGGTGTCTGCCCGGCCTGACGTGGGGCTCTAGCTCAACATCGCTGTCTGGCGTCGTAGCTATGTCGGCTGGTAAAGTAACCGACCGAGATACCGTAATGGCCTTTGTTCCTGCTAAACCACGTCGTTTAGACAGTATTTAGACACCGCACGCGAATGTCGAGTGTCCTTTAGCTACCGGGATACGATTACCGCCATCCACTCTGTCGGTCGGCGATCCGATGCCAAACAGCTAACGTCACGGAACAATGTCTTTTTACGAATTGTAAAGAAAGCTATTTTAAGTAATCTTTGTCAACCAATGAGTGTACTCAGATGATATAAGTTATAATGCAGTCATTGGGGAGTTCGAATTCTCAGACGGGAGGACCGCGTTGTTTCTAAGGTAGCTTGTGCTAATACAAGTTCTCAGTTGGTAATAAAAACAAGAAGAAGACGACTAGATGCACATGCACTAAGATTCGGCTCCTTCTGTCACGGCAGCACAGTTAATCGGAACAAGGCAGGTCATGTCGATTACTTCGCATGCCACGCATGGATATAAGTAGATGAGCAGTGTTTATGTAGAAACTGCAACATGGCCGAATGCATCCCAGACAGGTCGAGTTTATGTCAGAAAAAACTGGTCTGTCAGAGGGTGAAATGCAAAGCGCATCCAATACAGAATAGTCGCATGTATTGAATACCAAGCAATATAAGAACTTATCTTTACATGTTGTTTAGTGCAAAAAGGAAAAGGTCATGAAAACGTCACCTTTGAACCAAAGGCGTGTGGTATTATTTGATTGAATGCGTGTATTCGTACTTCGTGTGTTTGGCTGTATGACGCCAGTAAGCACGGAGAATAGATAACAGTATATAAGTTAGTAGCGACAGCCATTAACAAGACGTTTGGTCGTACCACAGTTGGTTACACGATATTTGGTCACACAATGCGGCGAATAATAATCTGAACAAAACATATTTATAGCATTGCATATTATTTAATCATATAATGGTTTGAAAACAGTTACTATTGATTCTTGTAATGGTTTGAACGAATGTATGTTTTAATCTTTAAATAGTTTAAACAAATGGACATGGCGCACAATGAAATCACTTTTCACAGAGTCTGTTACATTTGTTTACATTTTGCCTGCGTGAACATGAACATCTGAATAATAGTCATAACAAAACGTAGTTATAGTATAATATATTATTAAATCATAGAATGGTTTGAAAAGACAATTACTGTATGGTTCTTATAATGGTTTACAAAATGCAAGATACTTTAATGAATCTCTCATTGTCGTGTGGTCTGTTAATACATAAAAATATTACAAAAATATAAAACATATAAGCAGTCACAGTCACAGTAACATAAATATAATTCATATTCCCACAAACGTTTGAAGCCATATATATGGTGTTATTTTACATTCGCTGGTTCGTTAATCTTGATGTCGTAAACATGCAGAAGTGTGAGGACAGACTTGGCCTGCACTAGTATATTAATAATAGCCATGCGTTACAGCTTCAAATGTATATAGGCCTACTCGTGTAATTATGTTAATATTTGGACCACCAACTTATGTGTGGGACCACCAACTTTTGAAAGTTGAATGTCCGACTAACCACCAAGTTCAGCTAATGTGTAGAACACTGCGCATAACTCTCCTCCTTTCTCATCCCGGCATTGGACCGGCTATGGCGGGGTTTCACATACGAAAGACACCCGGTAACAGGACTAGTAAAGTTACTAGCGGCAATTATGTTAGCCCTCTTCAAAGTAAAACCACCATCTTCGGTGTATTGGTGCCAAAGCAAATCCTCTTATTAGACATGTCGTTCTTATTTTTTGCAAACATTAACTGATTTGATCAGTAATGCGTATTTCCTTCCCAGAGCTTGTTGTTCCCAGTTACATATCTAGGCAGAATGCCGCGACACCTCGGAAGAACCCCAGACGATGTCGTATCAAATTCCGTGAGAGGCACTCACTAACGCCTCCTGAAATCTGTTGAGTTGGCCGGACCATTTCAAAATGTCCGACGTCAAGATTCGCATCTAGATTAAGATTTAACTGGCGTCAGTCGTATTAGATAAAAACGGACGTCCATTCTATGCGTACGTCGACGTCTAAATACGTCGAGAAAGCAATCAGCCCGCTTGGGTGGGCCGCGGGTATATCTACGATGGTGTTACCCTCTCACACCTCCCCCTACGACAGTTTAGACGCCGTTGTCTCTTGTTCGTGGCGGCGGCTACGTTGTCCTATCAACGCGGCATCGTGTTGCAAGTCGTAACCGTCGCGCGAGGAGACGGGGGCGGATCAACGGAAGCGGCCAACGTCGTCGGTCATTGTCGCCTGGTCCCGGTGACGTCGCCCGCCCTACGCCCGAGACACGAACGGTGGCGCAAACAATGCCTTGCCTGTCGCGTTAATCGTCGATTGTGACATCAAAGATGCTGCGATGGCGGTCGCAATATGTCTGGTCTGTAATCAGCGACATGCTGCTTAGCATACTTTATGGCCCGGGCCGTGATTGCCGTCTTTCACCCCCGGTCGCACGGCCAATGGGCGGCCCACGGGCGGGCTGGGGTTTATTGGATGACCGGGATTCGGCGCACCTGGGCTGAAAGAAAACCCATCTACCACGGTTAACTTTTGCGCGGCCGGGGCGTCGTAAAGCTAGCGCGAATAAAGGTATTGAGGCGACCTAAGCGTCGGCTAATGAACGGTTTGTGGAACACTTTGAAGGTGCTAATGAGTCCGTTAGAGGGTCGATTACCCCGGCACCCCGGTGGGCTGTCGTGCGGGTCAGCTGCCGGGCACGCGAAATCAAAGCAAAGTCCACAGAAAGGGGGTTTTGTTTGCAGCACGCGACCTGGGTTCTGGCAACTATCGGCCGAGCAGTCAGGACAAGGGTAATGGGGTAAGATCACATTTAAATTTTATATAGGCGGCCATTATAACGTTTCCTTCATTTCCTGCAAAATTTGTCTTACGATTGTCTTGAACATTTCACAGCATATTTAACCTCCATTGACATAAGAGCTGTGGAAAACTCGTGAAATTCTCGTACCTCATTTTTCAGAAAAATCCACCCAAACCTGACACCCCTCAATTTCGCCCCAATCTGATGACGGATTTTGAAATATTGGTACGTGCTGCAAAATAGCCACTCGTGAAAGATCTAATGCAGTAGTACATTCAGTATATACTGGACTAACATGTGCCACGTCAAAGTGCTAAAAATAATTCACACATCACACCAAAACGGTATTTTCAAGGGTACTCTTTCGGTTTTCGGGTAATGGCGGATGAATCCTTAATGTGGTCTTACCCCTAATGCTAGGCACATACAAGCCGATTTTCGGCACATACCAACCGACTGACTAGTCGGCGTAAAAACCGCCGTCCGCCGGCAGTGTGCCGAATTTAAGCCCGACGGTCGGCCTTATGGCGACAGCCGATGTGTTGACATTAGTGCGCGCAAAAGTTATGCTCCCGTTGGCTTCAAGCGGCTCCGTTACAGCTGGCGTGTGATAGTCAGAACACCATCGTCAGTATGACAAGGTTGCACATATATAAAATCTCAGTCACGAATTCAAAAACATTTAGTTTTTCATCAAATATTTCATCGTAAAGTTTCTTGAGACATCCCCGACAGGTTTTACTCCTTTTGCTCCTTCAACACTAATGGTTTTACAATCTTGCGATTAACAATCGGTTTCCTACTTCTAGACGCACCCATACCCATGTGAACATGATTCCACCCATGTGTGCTGTGGTAGATGAATCGCAAAGTTCGCATAAACAGTGAATATTACCATAACAACAGACCACGCGGAACAGAACAAACACGTGACTTGCAGAAACCTTCCACGGCTGCATCCCATGGTCTACATCTGCACGGATTGGGCTGCAGAGCGCGTCGCGTGTGTTGCTATAACACCAATTTCTTTGACGTTTATGGTTCGATATCTACTTGACATTCAATGCGTGTGTGTCTACTTTTAGGAAAGCTGTTTTAACGTGTCTTGGTCCGTTACCCCAAGTGCAGAGGATACGGCAGAAATTTACTTAACTATAACCAAGGTACTTCTGTCTGGTGTTTCTAATTCATTAGCTAGGAAGGTACTTCTGTCTGGTGTTTCTAATTCATTAGCTAGGAAGGTACTTCTGTCTGGTGTTTCTAATACATTAGCTAGGATATATACATATAATTCCATGTCCCTTCTATTCTCTATCACACTCATAAATAATTGCTTTGTTATGTCACAAATGCATCGATCACGCCACTTCCTTCCTTCAAATAAACGTCACTACTGCACGTTGTTCGGCAGGCGTCGCGGTGATCGGCCACTCAGAGGATTATCTTTGCGGCCCAACAAATTGCTTTTATCCAACGTTTCGACGCACGGTACCGTGACCAGGGCTACCGATGATTGGAGAAATTGCAATTAATCGCAGTGTGGGCAACAACCGCGGAAGTTGGGTTGCCGTTAATCCACAGATGTAGCGCCGGCTCGATTGCCGAGGCTTGCGGCGGAACACTTTCATCTCGCCTCATGTAATTGGCTTATTGTTTCTTATGTGCCCGCCGTACCCTGATTGCAATAGGCGCCGCGTCCATATCCCCGGGCATCAAAGGGCACGCGGCCAGCTGCCGGTTGCTGTACGGGATGGCGAACAATTGGGACGCGGCGGCATTCTTTTCAAACCGTCGTCACGGGATCGGTTTAGCGATAACGGTCGCCGCATGCAACGGAACGCTTAGAGCAGATTGCATTGCTATGCAGTATGGAGTGCAGTTTAGCAGTTTTCAAAGTGCATTTACTGAATAGCGCGCGCAGCTGTGAATGGTAACTGTGTTAATCTTATTACGATAGTGTTTCTTTTGCTATTTTACAAGTTTTTTGTAGACGGAGACCTATGTTTGTATCGTTTTATAATTATTTTGTGAAGAAGGGTCTTATTACATATCGAAAGTGATAAGTTTTGCCAATTTGTTGTTTGGTTTAGACATCGTCATCCAAAGTTACGGTCGACTGTGTTCATGCACGTGATTTCGACCAAATGGATGAGTGGTGGGTGTATTGTGTATATAGCCGGGTGATGGACATTTGGTCACATGACATTTCGTTACAGAGTACAACATTTCGTCACAAGTCTACGACATTTCGTCACGTAACATTACGTCACACAAAATGTCATTATACTTCATTATAATAAAAGCACAAACAAAACATGTTCTTAATAATTAAATTAAGTAATCTTTTGAATGTCAGGTACAAGACAGCACTGAATTCATTGTTACTAATGTTTTATGCTGGCACGGTTTATATATAACGCTAACAGGGGAATGACCGTTGACCTACACAGCTATAGGGGTATCCGTGTAGCTTTGTTACACTGAGAACAAGTTTTCTGCCTATGAAACAACTAACTTAAATGTGAAGTTAACTGTGTTTTAAGCTATTGGTCACACTTGTGATAGTGAAAGTAATTTAGATAGTTGTTTCTTTTAATAATCTGCAGTTGTTTTATGCAAAAGAATGGCTTTGAAGTGCATACACATAGCTCAAAAAGCGATGTTCGTGAGTTTCTTTACATTTCCTTACTTTCGGCCCAAGTCCAGCTAGCTTTTACTATTCTTTTGTAGTTACGTAGTTGTAGATGATCATTGGTCGGAATTAGCACTCTGACGTTCTCGTGCGTGCGCGTGGGTCGCTAAGTCACCGTCCACGCCAACCAACACAAACACCAACAAACTCTCTTTTATTTGAGCTACATTTTTCACATGAATCCCGTTAACAAGCGTTCACGTTGTTATCTTTACTTCCACACAACATACCTTCGAATGTCCCATCCCGGCAATAACTTTCTTCTCGTGCAATGATTATTATATTTGTATTCATTGTCTGTGTATTTAGCATGCAAGTTTCTTTCTTTGTGTAGCAACAGCAGCGACAGCAGCGGCAGCGGCGACAGCGGCGACAGCAGCAGCCACAGCAACAGGAGCAGCTGCTTCTCCAGCAACAACAATAGCGGATGCGCAGTGTGTGAGTCAAAACGAATGCCCGCAAACGACACAGTGGAACAACTTGAGCATTCACATAAACCCGAGATCGACACCTGGAACACCACCCCCCTCTCCCCCTCCCCCACCATCTTCCGTTTGTGTTTTCATCGCATTGATGCCGAGTTCAAAGCACGCATTTCGTTGCACTTATTCTATTTCAAAGTTTTCAGGCGGCAATTTGTAATGTTGCTTTTCGTTTTCCTTTTCATACTTTTAAGAGTTTGCTCTGCCGAAGTTGAATCAAGCTAAAGAACCACGCAAGGGGCATCATAATAAAAGTAATGTCGGAGTGGTAATGATGTATACGGTGTATAGAAAATGTTCGTCTGCTTACTATTCAATCGGTCTATAAAGCCATTAGAACCCAGGTGCAGGGATCGACGATAAGAGGGCACCGTGTGAACGGTTTGATGGAAACGTCAACATTTATTTAACACCATATCCATCCATATAAAAGTGTGCGATAATGTTTTTTCTTACTGTGAACTCCTGCGATTCTTGATATGTATTTTGGGTTGATCCGTAATGTGGACGTACAAAATATGTTGTAGCTTTAAACATGCAGGCTATTTTGGTCACACGACATTTCGTCACAATCTTTTTATTCACGCAACGTTTGATCACACAACATTCCGTCACGAAACGCAAACACACGTTTCGTCACCCACGGAAGAATGTACAATACGTTCTAACGCAACGTTTGATCACATAACATTCCGTCACGAAGCGCAAACACACGTTTTGTCACCCAGGGAAGAATGTACAATACATTCTAACGCAACGTTTGATCACACAACATTCCGTCACGAAACGCAAACACACGTTTTGTCACCCACGGAAGAATGTACAATACATTCTAACGCAACGTTTGATCATACAACATTCTGTCACGAAACGCAAACACGTTTCGTCACCCACGGAAGAATGTACAATACATTCTAACGCAACGTTTGATCACACAACATTCCGTCACGAAACGCAAACACACGTTTTATCAGCCGCGGAAGAATGTACAATACATTCTAACGCAACGTTTGATCACACAACATTCCGTCACGAAACGCAAACACACGTTTCGTCACCCACGGAAGAATGTACAATACATTCTAACGCAACGTTTGATCACACAACATTCCGTCACGAAACGCAAACACACGTTTCGTCACCCACGGAAGAATGTACAATACATTCTAACGCAACGTTTGATCACACAACATTCCGTCACGAAACGCAAACACACGTTTCGTCAGCCGCGGAAGAATGTACAATACATTCTAACGCAACGTTTGATCACACAACATTCCGTCACGAAACGCAAACACACGTTTCGTCACCCAGGGAAGAATGTACAATACATTCTAACGCAACGTTTGATCACACAACATTCCGTCACGAAACGCAAACACACGTTTCGTCAGCCGCGGAAGAATGTACAATACATTCTAACGCAACGTTTGATCACACAACATTCCGTCACGAAACGCAAACACACGTTTCGTCAGCCGCGGAAGAATGTACAATACATTCTAACGCAACGTTTGATCACACAACATTCCGTCACGAAACGCAAACACACGTTTCGTCAGCCGCGGAAGAATGTACAATACATTCTAACGCAACGTTTGATCACACAACATTCCGTCACGAAACGCAAACACACGTTTCGTCAGCCGCGGAAGAATGTACAATACATTCTAACGCAACGTTTGATCACACAACATTCCGTCACGAAACGCAAACACACGTTTCGTCACCACGGAAAAATGTACAATACATTCTAACGCAACGTTTGATCACACAACATTCCGTCACGAAACGCAAACACACGTTTCGTCACCACGGAAAAATGTACAATACATTCTAACGCAACGTTTGATCACACAACATTCCGTCACGAAACGCAAACACACGTTTCGTCAGCCACGGAAGAATGTACAATACATTCTAACGCAACGTTTGATTACACAACATTCCGTCACGAAACGCAAACACACGTTTCGTCACCCACGGAAGAATGTACAATACATTCTAACGCAACGTTTGATCATACAACATTCCGTCACGAAACGCAAACACACGTTTCGTCACCCACGGAAGAATGTACAATACATTCTAACGCAACGTTTGATCACACAACATTCCGTCACGAAACGCAAACACACGTTTCGTCACCCACGGAAGAATGTACAATACATTCTAACACAACGTTTGATCATACAACATTCCGTCACGAAACGCAAACACACGTTTCGTCACCCAGGGAAGAATGTACAATACATTCTAACACAACGTTTGATCACACAACATTCCGTCACGAAACGCAAACACACGTTTCGTCAGCCACGGAAGAATGTACAATACATTCTAACGCAACGTTTGCATAGCCATGTTTTACTACAGTCTCGTGGCACTTACTTCTGTTGTTCCTAAATGCACGAAGAGGATTGTTTGCGCTCTCCTGACTACATCTGTCGCCGATGGCATACATCCGTTACAGTTCGCCCATAGGGCTACGAGAGGTGTAGAGGACGCAACTCTAACGTTGTCTATTTCATTGTTAATCACTTAGATAAAGCTGGTCAGAGTTATTTTCATGGATATGTCCGCTGCTTTTTAAACTATTCAGCATCATGTTTTGATTAAGAGACTTTTATACTTAGACGTACATTCTGATCTCGTTTTGTGGATAAGACAGTTTCTGTGCAATCGGCCGCAGCGGGTCAGTCTGAATGCCCGCATGTTTGCCAAACTTGTAGTCTGATGAGTTTGGTGTGAATACCGGAGCCCCTCAAGGGTGCGTTCTCTCTCGCGTACTTTGCTCACTGTATTCTAATAATATCAGATGCCACGACCCAGTTCTTACCTTTCTGAAATACGCAGATGACATGGCTCATGTGGGTTGTCTGAAAGATGAGTGTTTCATTTCTGATTTTTTTCCCCTTAAGATTGACGTGTTGAATACAATATTAAAAGACAGTTTTATAAAGATATGTAACCGGCAAGGTTACTGAGCAATAAGTAAAGTATTATTATTATTTATTTTAATTTATATTATTATTCCAAAACTCCAAGTACTCCTTTTGTTCTCATTACTTTTAATATGTTAAGTCTGTAGACGCTGCCTGAGAAAGCCATTAGGTTCTCTTCCCAGGCGGTGTCAGTTTCCCCAGCAGTCACCAAGTGAGGGTCATACCCCGGTCACAAAGCCATGATTAATTATGAGATGCCATCACAGAGTTTCCGAGGGAAGCTGGAAAGACAGCGCTCCAGTGTTTTTCCACGAGGTTTCGTGTTTTAACAGAGATATAAACACAAATGAAGATGTAAGAGAGTGCATGGTGTGATTGCACTGAGCAGTGCTCAAGCACTGTGTTAGACTGCAGTTCCCAGTTGGGATTATCAACACAATAAATGATAGTCATCATTTAACCGTGTTGCCTGTCTTCATGGTAAATCCCCCGCTACATATAGTTAAATATGGGGAAAACAAAGGAGCTTGTTCTTGGCGATAACAGGGATAGAGGCAGGAAGGTCAGTAGTGATAGACCAGATTGAGGTGATGGCTGACAGTTTCAAATACTTGGGTACAATAATTGATAAGAAATTGACTTTCAATGAGCATGCTGACGTGGCGCACAAACAACCAGAGCAACATCTCTTTTTACTTAGAACACTCAACAGCTTTGACGTCAGCCACGTGTCCTTGAACTAGTGTACAGAAGTCTTGTTGAGAGTGTACTGTCATTCAACATCATAACTTGGTTTGGGCATCTTACTGTTAAACAAAAGACAAAACTGGGTCGGGTTGTTAACATCGCTAGTAAACTTATTGGTCAGCAACAGTGACAGATGTCTACTCTGTATGACTCTGCCCTTGACACGAAGGCATTTAACATGTTCATTGATCCTGCCCATCCACTTAACATTTACCATTTCAGAAACTTCCATCTAGCAGGCGTATTAAAGTTCCTCTTGCACGAAAGAATGTCATTTGTACCATCTGCTGTTGCTGTCCTGAATGCAGCACTCCAGTAATGTGTCAGAAGAGTTGCGGTTTGTTGGTGTGGGTGGTGGTGAGAGCGGACATGCATGTTTATATTATGTGATTATCATTTAATTTTTTATTATGCATGTATCAAGTATTATTTACATCATTTCTTATCACGGCATGTTTTTGACAATACATATATTGTATTCTCTGATGTTCTGGGATAAGCTTGGGTTAGATCATTTTTAGTCCACCTTGTGTGCTCGGTAAAGTTTTACATTTAGTCAATTATCGGTTTATGACGTATGTCTATTTTTCTTTTTAAGATACTCTAGTGTGTTATTTATATACATTTTACGCGACAACATGTAAACTTTACTCTGCTATATTAATGCAAGAAAACATATTCTTATAAGATATACTTCGCCTCTGTTTTGTAAACGTCCATCTGTGCTGCGACCAAATGTCTCAGACTGATGACGAAATGTCGTGTGACAAATGTCTGGTGACCAAATGTCTGGTGACCAAATGTCGTAGATCTCTTTAAACAACTACGTCGGTTTGAAGTTACGTCCAACAGATGTAACGTAGCATGTGTTGTTACCTTGCTTCTTCCAAGCGACGCGTTACTACACACAAACAGCTGTTGAAGGAAGTGTCTTTTTGCTTCGATAGCAGAATAAACTCTTGAGTAGAAACTCTTGTAATAAGTTGCGGACATTTTCAATACTGGATGTACACTTATATTACATATAGGACAGTGCCTACGACAGCAATAATGCGGTGTGTGCGTGTGTGCGTGTGTGCGTGTGTGCGTGTGTGCGTGTGTGCGTGTGTGCGTGTGTGCGTGTGTGCGTGTGTGCGTGTGTGCGTGTGTGCGTGCGTGCGTGCGTGCGTGCGTGCGTGCGTGCGTGTGTGCGTGTGTGCGTGTGTGCGTGTGTGCGTGCGCGCGCGCGTGCGTGCGTGCGTGCGTACGTGGGTGCGTGTCTGATTAATTATAACACAGTATATCCTGTGTTGACTTGTTGTTTCTTTCGAATTCGATTTTCACAGTTGTCAGCATATTATACGGAGTGGTAAATGTTAAATAAATACAATAGTTTACGTCAGTAACGGCGTGTGAGTAGAGGCATGTTGTGTGAACGTACGGCAGACACCGTATACGGTACTTACACACAATGATATTAAATAGACAACGCGAATAACTGCAGACGCGGTCTGACAATTAGTCAGCCAGTGAGCCGACTAATTGCCTTCGGTAAACCGTCGCACACCTGGGCTGATCAAAGGACCGGCGGGTCACGAGAAGCCAGCCCCACACACGCGGGCACGCGTTCACGGCCGTGCGCACGCTACCATCTGCGGCCTTCAAAGTGCTCGCCGCGCGCCCGAGAGCGCTGACACATGCTCTCGTGATCGCTACGTCGAGATAACATCTCGACGCCACAGTAGCCGCCTTTCACTGCGCCGACTCCGTGTAACAGTAGCGGCTAGATGTGCGCGCGGCCTCGGGTGCAGTAACGGTATGTCGGCGATCAAAGCTTAACGAGACGGTTCGCTTACGTTGCGTGTTGACTTGTCGGTAGATAGCGCAAACACATCAATGATGCGACGATGGCGCGGTTCATTAGGGAAGACATGATCGGCTGAATATCAGATCGTTCTGATGGAATGCATGGTGTCTCCTTCTAACACCCGATAATATATTGGTTACATCAGCTGTGTACTTACCGTGGCTTTCCTGAACGTGGCTTTCAATGAAGTTAACCGTTAACTTCATTTTCGCCGTACAGTGTTGCAAAGATAGTGGTATATGAGACGTTATGTTTTTTTCTCCTCGCATTTCTTGTACTCTGTTTCCCATGGCTCCACAACGACTGTCGTTACACCGGTTTCCTTCAAAGTTAAAGGGAGTCACTCTGTTCTTCTACCCCGATAGCCAGCGTAGTAATTTGTAACAAGAAGTCTGCCGTGTTGAACGTGAAAACATTGGAAATTGTTGAACATCCAAGGGTATTGTGGGTAGCTCAGCCCACATCGGCATTATTGCCAATCAAGCTTGTTTTGAAACTGGATGTTGTGTTTACCGTTTGAACATGCAAAAGGTGCAGACAAAATGTATGATCTGCCTGTATAAAACCGAATCCAAAAACGCCACACACCAAAACGGCATGTATCAAAATGGGACATGTACCCGAAAATATCACATACTATAAAATTGAACAACCAAATTAATGGAAAATACTAAAATAGTAATAAATCAAAAAGTAATTAATTAAGTAAAAAATGAATATTAAAAAAATTTACTTTAAATATTAGTATTATCGTGTCATGTAAACAAAAGGTAATTGATAACAGCTTAATGCCAAGTCTAAAAGTCACAATAGCAGTTAAAATATTGATTAAAAGAGAGTGTTTAAAAGTGCTCTTAAAAGTCTCAGTGTTCATTACATGCATTGAAAACAAGTAGATCACTCCGCAGATCCGGGACTGCTGCGGCTACTGGAGTTAAAATATCGATTATAATAGAGTGGTTTAATCAGTATTATCAGTGGTGTATGTCTACTTCATCAACCCCTGGTATATAACCCATACCATAGTTGTATAGAGTGAATAGAAATATAGTTGTAGCTTTTTGATCAGTTGTTCTGGGCGTAAACAGGAAACATCCGGGAGTCATGTATTTAAGTTCGTGTTTGTTTAGAGTTTGGTGGGTCCATGGACCTCGAGGAAACACACATCTAAAATGGAATACACAAATGTTTTCACTGGCTCTCCTAGGGACTGTTTACTGAACATTTTAACACTGAATGTATTACTTCGTTTGAGTATGTCAAACAAATCCATATCGTGTTTACTCGATAGCTTTGTTTAACCTCTTGATATTTTCAAAATAGTGAAAATGTTAAATTCAGTTCACGTTTTACAACAAATACAGGGACTGCAATTAAAGACGTACACAAATTATTATATTAAGATGAAATACAATGTCTTCACTAAATTACTTATTGTTCTAGAATGTATACAATTACATTTCTTCGTCATATCTAAATGTATTACAGCAACAACGATTAAACCATGGCGTGACGTGTTCACACAAAATAGTTTAGCCGGCTTAATTTTAGACCAGTGTTTTACAACATGAGATGACCAGTGTCCAGTGTGGATTAAATGCTGTGACGCTGGTGGTTTCTTAGTAGATTTGTTGTTTACCGAATAGATGCAATCACCAATATTCACGATTGCGATGTTAAAAGTGATGCCACCTAGCGGTAACTAATTGTGTTGTCTAATATATTGGGAGATAAATAATTCATTTAATAATAATAATAATAATAAGGTAACTTCTTTTGTGCCCAAATCCTCGGAAACCAAGCTCAGAGGTGCATCAGTAGAAAAGGGTTAGTCAATATCAGAATCAATAAGCCATATTAAAGTCGTCAACAGATGGATCGATACGCCAGGGAGCTAAGTTGGATACGCAATGTTATAAAGGTCAATTTTAAATGACGGCGAAATTGTATAATGTTTTCAACTGATCTAACACTAAGAGGGAGCAAATTCCAGACAATTTGCGCAGCAACAGAAAATGTCCTAGTTCCAATATTAGTATTGACTCTACGAGCAAAAAGTAAATCAGAACTAGGTGATCGAAGCTGGATAGTTTTTTTTACAAGAGTAAGCAATTAATATAAATATGCTGGTTGCTTACATGAACGTGCCTGGTAGGTAACTGTACAGATCTTAAAACTAATACGATATCGTACAGGAAGCCAGTGCAAAAAACTTCGGAAGAGGCACTGAGTGAAAAACCCGCGGAGACCGAGTCACAACCGTCGCTATGCAATTCTGTACACGTTGTAACCTAGTGATATCCTTAAGGACAATATTGTGAAAATGGAATTACAATAGTCAAGCCTACTAGTAACAAGTTCAGTTGCAATAGTTTTTGCAACAGAAAGAAGCAAATAACCGCGAATACGTCGTAAATCACGAATATGATAATAACAGCAGCGACAAATTAGAGAAATATGCCGTCTAAAATTGAAATTATCATCAAAGACTACTCCGAGATTTTGTGCTGGAGGTGCAGGCGTAACCTACTGGCTAAGTACAGGTGTGGGAAAAAAGCTTTTAATTTTGTTACGCTGCCTCTGTGTATCAATAATAAGAAACTCTGTTTTATCAGCATTTAACTTTAATTTACTCTCAGTCATTCAAACGAAAATGCTGAGCTGATCTAAGGAGCAATTAGTATCAGGGTAGATAAAGCAGGGAACATCTGGGTAGCATCTGCATAAAGATGATGGTTTAGATTATGAATGTTAATAACTGAGCTCACTGGTGTTATGTAGAAAGTGAAAAGTATTGGTCCGAGGACAGAACCCTGAGGAACACCACATGGAATAGGGAGTGCTGATGGAAATTTGACGTGCCTGTCTCTTTTGGCATAACACTACAATGAAAGAATTTAATCTTACATATTTACCTGTAACAATACTCTGTCACGGTTGGCTTGATAGGCAGTTTTGGGAATATCGTTAGTAGTCACATCTGACGGACAGGCGATTGAGTAATTACGGATTGGCGGCTAATACACGTAATGAGGATCTATTTACAAAGGGATTGCCTTCGAAATAACGCAAATCTCCATCGTGCGCTTAGCTACCAGCAACGGGAAATCCGCACGACCCTGGGAAGCTCTTTAATGTGGCGTGCCCGGAAGGACGCAGCATTCCGTGACGACCGAGTTAATATCTACACCGCAACAGCTGCGCCCGTCGCCCACAGAGCTATCACTGCGTAACTACGCCGACGTTTGAAGTTGCAGACCCCGCATTGTACTCGGTTTGTGTAATCGCTGAAATCATATACCGCCAAAGAAAACAATGAAACTGAGTGGCTTCTGTCGGGGCTAACAGCTGCACGGGTCAAGGAGTCAGGTTGTCGTGATGGACACTTCAAGGAAGATACCGTTGCCGATGGGCATTCAGTTAGTTACGCGGTCGAGCGATCACAGTTAGAACGCGCTTGTTTACAGCAACGCGATAGATTCCAGAGGCGATTGCTTCAAGGAAGATACTGTTTGTTCGTCCATATTACTCGGTTGGGTTGTTACCGGGTGCTAGTATGTTAGTCACAGAGATCTTTCCACGAAGCCCCACGGGCGTCACCCCCACGGCTACTACCGACTCATTACACATCAAAGCATCGGCATGTCTGACGAGTCTATAGGAGTACAATAGGTGATTGTTTCGATGAAGTATAAAGACTATCGATGCGCTATTTCTGTATCGATCACACGCGCGCCATTGTATGTACTGTCTTCAATTTTATTTGTGCTTAAATTTAGCCTAAACGTTTTGATAATATATTATAAACGGGTGTGAATTGTTCAGGTTACGGCACATATGTTTGACCGGTTGAAAGACACCAACCAGCATATCCGTCAACGCAACGAGGCCATAGTGTAATAGGACATAGTTTGTTTTTAAGTTGATTAAACCAACTCACACACTTACCGGTCCGTTTCATAAAAGAATACACACGTACGCACGCACACACGCACGCACGCACGCACACACACACACATTCTACAACTTGACACTTTACTGAAGGTCAACTTGACATCCAGGGAGAACTAATCACATGTTATGTATGTAGGATATGGTGGATTACATAACCTACTTTTTCTTTTTTAAACAGTTTTAAGTTTTTCTCTACACAAAAGGCAATTTGGCTAAAGATACCTACGGTTAAATTTAATACAAAATCATCGTGGATGTTATAAGAGTCATATTTCAGCGTTGAAGCTCCGCGCACTTTTTATATAAACTCCATTATATTTGGTAAGTTAGCATGTTAAACAAGTGACCACAACATGAAAACGTTGTTCAAAGCTTATATAAAGTCAAATTGCTCCTTAGTGTAACTCCACGCATGACACAAAAGACACCGTTCATAGCGTACCCGGTGCCCGCAAGACGGTCAGCCATCTTGAAAGAGCTATTTCAAATGCACCATTTCAAATAACCATCAACTATGTTTCTCGTCTTACAAACGAAGCGAACGTCACGGGGTCGCAACCAGAGAAATGCATTAGACACGGCATCGATATCTCTTCACATTTAATTGAATCATCCCACTTTTGAAGTTGACCGCGTCCGTTGACCAGTGCTCGGCTCGATTATAGCGAATTGTCCAGCCGGCACCAGGCGGTCAGTACAGGACAGTGCATGGCCACAGGGGCGTGCTTTGTCTGACAGAATGACATACGTTTGAGGGACACCCTGCAGTGTAAATGCATTACTCTGCGCATAGAATTTCAGCGCAATGATTTAGTAAAGGAAGCCGGTAATTAAATGTAAGATATCTGTCGTTGTTCCGCTACGCGACCGAACATTTGTCATTTGTTGATAGATTTCGCTTAGCCCGCGTCGAAGTCCAATACTTGGTAGATGCCGGTACACGATACTCAACGAGGGTCACCCAGTAGAACTACGTCGTATGTCCAGTGCTTATCTGACAACTTGTCCTCCTCCGTATCAGTGTTTACGCCGGCGACCAAGGCGCCACGCGCCGGTAGCCAATGTTTACTTACCAAAGACGGTGCCGACGAAACCATTCAAATCTGCTAAGTTTTAACGCAAGTTCACAAGTAAACAGAAAACGTCGTAGTAGTTGTTGTTGTTTTCGTGTGGGAGGATTTTCTCGAGGGCAGTCGCACGGAAGTAGACACTGACGCACTTTTGGTAACGTAAAAATGAGTACGGACGAAAATATTTGGTTTGTTTATATGTAAAACATTCGTGATTGTCGGCATTGGTTATGCGTCACGAGTTGTTATTATTCTCATTTGACGGTATACGTTTGAAGGAAATGCCAAATTTCTTAAATTTAACGCTACTTCCTCACCTGGTTTTGCCCGCTGCGAGTCTATTTTCTATGTCCAAAATATTTAGTATGTTTATTATGCGCAATACGTTTAACGAAAACGCGTACTTTTGTTTAAATGGTCAAAACGCTTTACTTTTATCGTTACATCTGCTAAGTTGTCAAAGATTATTGACGACCAGACATTTATCCGTCAACGTACGCACGAGAGACCAACGCAAAAACATGGCAGTACTCGTATATCGCGTATTTTTTAGTTTTCCCAATTTTATGATCACTCGAATTTATGTTGGGTGCAACAATGCAGAAGTGAGTGTTTTGACTGGTGACCTTTTACCAAAACTACTTGAAATGAGACGCGCTAAAAAAAATCGAATCATCAAATGTGCCACGCATTTAATGACGACGTAAATTTTATGAAACATTAATACTATTTTCCATTAGGCGAGAGAAAGACAGCACAAGTCTCCAACAGTAATAAAATACGATTTACAGATATAGTTTCCCACGTGTTCTGACTCCCGATCAATCAGTTCCTTCACCACAAACTGTAGCTGGTCAGTGCTTCAATGACACAAAGTCTAACGCCATCAAAGTAAATCAACAAAATCGTCTTGAATCGTTCGAAGCAAAGCAACAACAACCGACGTCTTAATGACGTTGTCACATAAATGTCGCAAATCTCGATTACTCATATAGCATGCCGCCCCGTGTCTGACGTATTATTCTTTCTAAAGAATGTCCCCGGAGGTTAGGTGTAGAAAACCGTTTCTCATTCTTCGTTCTTCTTCTTCTTCTTCATCGTTTGTCATCCTTTTTTCTTTCTTAGCTTGTCTTCTTTATCGGTTGTATTTCTTCTTCGGTTCCTTCCTCTTCGTTTGTATTCTTCTTCATTTGTCGTTTTCTTGTTCGTATTTATTCTCCGTTTGTCTTCGTCTTTGTTTGTTGTTTGTCTTTCTTCCTTTTGTATACTTCTTCGTTTGTCTTTTTCCCCTTCTTTACTTGACTTCTTCTCCATTTGTTTTCGGGTTTTATTCGCACATCATCATTCCTTTGTTATGTCCAGTACCATGACTTACCCCGCTGACTGACGACGTGACGTCTCCGGGAGTAGCGAAGTAGACCCTCCACGTCGCTGGCATGAGTGACCGTGGTCGGATTCAACTAACTTTATTAGTTTATTTGTTGGATCTGTCAAAACAATCTACAACTGTCTACATGCAGCAGCGATACAACTTAGCTCAGCGATCAATTTAGATTTTGGGGTCCCAATACCAGTTCTTCTTCTTCCCCTTGCTCCCTTGCGGGGTGGGGCCCACGTCACTTGGTAGCTTTTTCTACTTTTCTTGTCAGTTCTTTCCACCTCTCTCTCTCTCTCTCTCTCTCTCTCTCTCTCTCTCTCTCTCTCTCTCTCTCTCTCTCTCTCTCTCTCTCTCTCTCTCTCTCTCTCTCTCTCTCTCTCTCTCTCTCTCTCTCTCTCTCTCTCTCTCTCTCTCTCTCTCTCTCTCTCTCTCTCTCTCTCTCTCTCTCTCTCTCTCTCTCTCTCTCTCTCTCTCTCTCTCTCTCTCTCTCTCTCTCTCTCTCTCTCTCTCTCTCTCTCTCTCTCTCTCTCTCTCTCTCTCTCTCTCTCTCTCTCTCTCTCTCTCTCTCTCGTTCGCAATTGCCATCCATTCATGGCTGTTCACGCCAGCCCTCCCCAGGTCTCGTTTTATGCTGTCGTTCCATCTCAGCCTTGGTCTTCCTCTCCTTCGTCTTCCACCCTCTTCTACTTTCCACGTTCTTTTTGCCAGTCTGTCTTCACCCATTCTATGTACATGTCCCGCCCATCTCATTCTGTTACCGCCTACTTTCCTCTTGATGAACCAGTCCAAGTACCAGTTACATGTGGTTAAATCCCATCTATATAGACACAACTGTTAGCCAGATTAAAATATCGCCCATATGTTATATAACTGTCTCGATTTGAAGCTATACACCCCTAGCATTAGCCAAGTATGTTTCTTTTGAATTGCGTATTGTGTTGTACTCGGGTGTGAAGTAGTAGTAAATGTAGTGTATGATTATTCTCGCCAGGTGGCGCACTATTTCTTCCAAGCAGGCCGTCCAGTTGACGTGACTTGTAACAAATATATATATATAGAACTGCACAGAGTTAATCCTGACACTTCGGGCCCCGGTGTATAGGATTTTAAAATAAAATAACTGCATTACTGGTTCATCAAAAAATTATTTTAATCGAATCTATACCAGCGGGCATTACAGCCTCGGTCACGTGTATGATTGCCTGCTCGCTACACCACCTGGCGGACAGAGGAAGAACAGTTCAGTATCCGATGAAGTCTGCCGGCTGAACTGTTTGTAAACAGACAAGCAGTGCTAAACAATTCTTTTTAATTCGAATTGATTGTTGCTGATAGAGTTTATTAGCGTTGATTATTTCGGCAATCTGATTTATTGTGGAACGATTGTACCAAGTTTCATACCAGCGCTGAGCTGGTGTCGAACTCGTAGTCTACAATACTAAATTTACACAAACATTATTATCAGAATTTATGTATCATTCGAATTAGATGGTCGCCATAAAATGTGTGTTGGCAGTCTTTCTCTTTCGGAGGCGATAATTACATCATTTTCTTTTCCTTTTTCCAAACAAGGGTCTTGGTTTTACGATTGAAATTGCTTGATACAACTGACGCGCATGCTTAGGAACCTGCTACGTGTGCTCGTGATAGCGCGTACATGCGCGAACACGTGGCCAATGACACCAGAGCAGGTCTCATTGCGCCTAATGCCACGTTTAATATCGACGTGGCGTTTCTGCCAATCACAAACAGTAGGAATTAATGAGCTAGAGAGACGCCAACGGACCGCCGAAACGCCGCCGGTTGCCAGTGATTTATTTGCGTCAACTGTCTGCAAAGCCAACGGACCGTGACGCTGGCTGTCGAATTGATCGCATGTTACACCGCTAGATGGCGCCAGCGTACACGACACAGCCTACAGAGGCGAGGCGCTGCGTGGAATCTCTCCGGTCACACAATTCGCTCGTTCCCACGTTCGCATGTTACACCCTCGAGCTTATGACGGCGCACGATCCCGGATGAAGATAGTTGTCAGCGCAGATACAAAGTAATTTCTTTAGCGCTGCAATGAAGTTTGAAAGTCCTTTCTTATTAACGCTTCGCTCGCTTCGTTTCCGACTCGTTTCGCAAAAAGTACGCCTCTTACATCATGACTTGGTAGCTAGTTTGTCTAATTTATATTTTAGGTGAAATGATCGTACAAACTAGTACATTACGTTTGCCCTGATTAGGTACCACACGGCGAGAGAATGGAACGCTCTCTATAGCGCAGCTTAAGACCCAACACCAGGCTGCAGAGACTGGTTTCCTTCAACATCGATTGCATTTCATGGATGCCCTTCATCTGAGTTCAGGTTTTTTTAAACAAAACATGAACTACCAATGGGTGTACGCGAGATGGATTGTGCTGTATGTACATAACATATTATTATGTGAATGAAGAGTTACTTAAAAAAAACATAGGAGAGAAATCGTGTTATGTTATTGCAGTACTTTTAAAGTCAAAATAATGGTAGGCAGAAATAAAATAACACAAAAGACACAATATGATTGTATTAGAAGACTACGTTCTTTATACAAAGTCTTGCACATTCCTTACTGACAATTTAGCAAAATGCAACTTAAAAATTAAAACGAATTAACAAAAACTCTGTTGCACACTTTTACTGATGGTTTTTATTTGGTCTGACTTGTTTCGAAGATTTTATTTCCTACATTCAAAATAATGTACGTGTAGGGTTATGACCGTGGGGCCATATCCATAAGTGGTTATGACCGTGGGGCCATACCCATAAGGGGTTATGACCGTGGGGCCATATCCATAAGGGGTTATGACCGTGGGGCCATACCCATAAGGGGTTATGACCGTGGGGCCATATCTATAAGGGGTTATGTCCGTGACGGGTTGTGTCCGTGAAGGGGTCATGTCCGTAAGGGATTATATGTATGAGCGGTTATATCCGTGATGGATTACGTGTACAAGGGTCACTGTTGAGGGGTTATGTCAGTGAGGGATTACGTCTACAAGGGTCACTGTTGAGGGGTTATGTCCGTGAGGGATTACGTCTATTAGGGTCACTGTTGAGGGATTGTGTCCGTGAGGGATTACGTCTATTAGGGTCACTGTTGAGGGGTTACGTCCGTGAGGGATTACGTCTATTAGGGTCACTGTTGAGGGGTTATGTCCGTGAGGGATTACGTCTATTATGGTCACTGTTGAGGGGTTATGTCCGTGAGGGATTACGTCTATTAGGGTCACTGTTGAGGGGTTATGTCAGTGAGGGATTACGTCTATTAGGGTCACTGTTGAGGGGTTATGTCCGTGAGGGATTACGTCTAATAGGGTCACTGTTGAGAGGTTATGTCCGTGAGGGATTATGTCCATTAGGGTCACTGTTGAGGGGTTATGTCCGTGAGGGATTACGTTTATTAGGGTCACTGTTGAGGGGTTATGTCCGTGAGGGATTACGTCTATTAGGGTCACAGTTGATGGGTTATGTCCGTGAGGGATTACGTCTATTAGGATCACTGTTGAGGGGTTATGTCCGTGAGGGATTTTGTCTGTATCCCAAACCGTCTAGTCACCTATTAGTCATCTATGTTAAACTGTTATTGCGCAATAAGTTAAACAGGAAACCCATTGGCAAAGGGTCGTGGCCCCAACTACTCCCTTAAATACGTCACTGTAGTTTTATTTCTACGTAAACGACATGCATGAAAACCAAGCGCCTATTGATACGCGTCGACATGCCGCCGGACGAATGCACCTTTTACAACAGTGTCGGCACGCGCGTTTCTCGTTGATTGCAGCATCGGTCCGACGTCGGCGCGCCGACACCGCGGGCCTCGTTAAACCGCAGAACGTTACGCGGCAGCACGCGCAGAACGCGACGGATGCAGTCGCTCACTTTCCCACGGTTTAACGGGCGACGTCGAGCCAGTGGTGCGTCGGCGGCGGCGACATTATCGCCCACCGCGGGCCTGTTAAGTCGTCACGCCGCCCCGACGAGACGCGCGCTCCGCTAACACCTGTTATCGCTAAGCAAACAATTACGCTATTATGACGACCGTCGTTCGGCGCGCGAGGCGCCATTTTCCCACACACTTTGGAAACAGGAGCCGGCCGCCGAGCCACGCGCGGGTCGGTGTCGGGTCGCCTTGACGCGGACACTTCACACGCGCCGCTTGCCTCGACGCCGGCGGGAACGACCGGCATTGCACGTCGACCAATCACGTCCGCCCGGAGTCGACAACCGCCGCTGGCCATTGGTCCGGTCTATGGGAATGTGAGCGTGGGAAAGTCGGAGTGCGCGTACGTACGCCTGGGTGCGATGAGGAGTAAGCGGGGAGGGCGGTGGGCGCTGATATAAAACGAATAAGCGCGCGCCGACCTAGTCGATTTGTCAAATTTGAAAGAGGACGTTATATGGGTGGTATTGTGCTCCGCTATGACGCATCATTATCCGCGAATAGACTCGTCATCGCCCGAGCGTGACGGATCTACCCCGTCTCATCTCAGAAAGGTACTGTGTACTGTTATTGCAATATTGCAAAAATCTTTCCAAAATAAATTATTAATAATTCTCGTAATTTTAATGTTTAAAGAACTTTAAAGTCGCCAACATTACAAAATCCAAGTAGGTTGACATTGTCTTGTTACAACTTATTGAGTTATTTACAGTTTTTAGTTTTACGATATTTAAAACTCAACTGACAGTAAGAGCACGCAAATGTGTCAGTTGTATGCAGATGTATTCATGGTTTGGCCAGTAAGGAAAACGTTGCCGTAACATCAATCATTTGCGAATGGAATTATCATGGTGAACTTTTTTTGACATCGACCTGCACTAATCACAGTTCCAGATCACTGCATTCATTGTGTGCAGATTTTTTATAAAAAAGTGTCATTATCACTAACGCTTGAAACATCGACGCGATAGATCGGTGAATAATACCATGCGACATGTGATGGACAATGCGATTGATTGACAATAGGTGGCGCTGCAGGGCAGTCGAACCTGTCATTGTCAGCGGTTACGTAACTACTAACTGTGCCTTGGTTTTTACGTCACTCCCGCTGCCGGACTAATTGGACACTCGGAGATGTTAATTAGCCCCCGCGATAATGAAATTCATCCACATTTAATGGAAACAATCGGAGAAGAGAGCCTTCAACGTGCCATTTGGATGTGTGGATACGTTTAATTGACTTTTCTGAATTGTTCGTGTTAACTCTCAAAATCCTTGCATTATGTAATTATTTGGTGAGCTTTGTGGACTTTTCGAAAGCATGCAGGGTTACTTACGAGTTCTATCCCCCTTTCGTAAATCTTAAGCACGTAATAAAACGTATTCCGATAGATAGACCCCTACGATTACTTAGAACTAATAACATAAACACTTTAAAAAAAACTACAACATTTACTTTTTGTGATGAAATCAAAATGACGTGACATCAATCTCTCTTTTGGTTCGAATACGAACACAATTAGCCGACATACTAGCTTAGTCAATTAGTTGGAGCATACTTCTCTTGTTCCTTCGTGACAGTATGTAGAATGTATATCGCGGAGTAGGCCCGTGTGTGTGTGACGAGGTTAGTGCATGCTAGTTTTAAATCAAGTAATTAGCCCCGACAAAGTGTCGTTGTGTCGCAGACGTCAAATAAGAAACTTGATGTTACGCTGCGTTGTACCCACGTCCATGGGGCTGTTATGCATACACCTGTCAAACGGCTTAGCACATCTACCGTGTAAAGTGTAGAACGTATCCCGTAGCGCCGTGTTTAGGATGTATTCCCTGGCACGGTTGTGAACGCTGTGTGTGGCCGGTTCTAATAGTCGCCGTTGGCCCGGTACATAATTGACCAGTAGAAAAAATGTCTGACTACGCGCAAGACCAACTAATGATATCGCTTCGCATTAAAAAAAACGGGTTATTTGCCAAAATAAGGACTATTCTATCAAAACATTAACATGTCTTTCTAGTATTAAAGTTCCGTAGTTTGGGGCAGTTTCAATAACATTCTGAAAAACTCTTAAGCCCGATTTTGCTCCATAAAATAATTGTTCTCAGTATCTTACACAGTATTGCTGAGGAATAATTAATTGTGTACTTCGCCCCACTTGTAATCATCGTCGGTCTTGATTTCGGGAACACGTCGCGCTCACCCAACATCAAAGAGCAGTTCTAGGAAATCTCCGCCATTACGTGTCTGACCATCCTCACTGACCGCCTCCAGTGGTGGTACTGCGATTGGCGTACACCCAAAAAGCCACAAATATAAAGTGCGTGTTAACACAGCAACTGACAAATACACGTTTCGAGTGTTTACTAGGCAGTGGGTTTTGGTGTGCCCATGGCTCGCGAAGTGTAAATGAAAGTCGTTTTTTAAATATAAGTTGACCGTTATCTATATCAATGTCACTGTTCAACGTGCACTGCATAAACAGGATTCTCGGGTCAAAATGTTGACCTTGAATGTCATGTTCAAAATATATTTTAATGTGATTCATTAAACCACGCGTGTGCAGTGAGTATGTTCGAGTGCAGTAGACATGACTCGTCGATGTACGTTGTATGATTTATATAATGAGATTTTACGATAAAATGACCAGACGTCGCACCGATATGATTAAATCGTGCTTGAGGGGTGGAATAGAGTAGGGCGAACAGTTAGATATTTAAAAGGTGATTTTCTGATGTTTATCCAAGTGTTACTTTCAACGCGCATTAATGCAGGGACACGTAGATAATTATGTGAATGCCCGTGACAAGTGCGTCAGTCTCATTGACCCCTTACGGGTCTAAAAGCGTGTTTCTATCGTGTTACCGTATCGATCGTTTCGTAGAAACGACAATTAATCTTGCTACTGTGTATTATACGGGACTGTCGAATCTCTCTGATAAGCCATACCTCAAACCAGATGGGCCACTTTATCACGGGTGGGCTAGGGCGAATTTCAAGGGAATCTGTCGCCAAGTAATCGCATCAAACGATCGCTTTGTTTAAAATATGTATAACGGTCCTGGTATAGTATCATCGCCAGATTGCGATAAACTGATTACCCTACGCAATAATGAGACATGCACTTGTCAAAACTTCTCCCTCTGGGTGGGAATAACATAATTTGTCTTAATCTTTGTAGTGAGCTGTAGGAGGCGTCGGTTAAATGCCCGGTCTCGGTGTATGGATTCGGTGCACACGGTAGAGCTTCCCCCGGCAGTTACATTCGGTGTAATTGCCGGGGTCTTGCGCCTCCCCAAGGGGTGAATGCTGTAACTGTACTGGGGATCATATTAACGATGATTTTTATCTTCGCAGAGCAACAAACCGCTACTGGAGAAGAAGAGGCGAGCTCGCATCAACCGCTCATTGGAGCAACTCAAGAGCCTCGTTCTCGATGCCCTCAAGAAAGATGTAAGTTTCTCGTCCGTTTTCGCAAATGTCTGTTGTTACAGAACAGTGACATGGTTAATGTATAACAATGCTGTGTATTATTTGCTTTGCAGAACTATGTTGTTATTTTTAGTATCTTCTTTACTCAATACAAAATACTGTATGGATTTGATTTAAACTTGGCATGGCTTGCATGACACGGAAAGTTTGCTGGTTTGGTGCGCTGGAATGCACGGACTGGAGTGTGTTTGAGGAGGCGTGTCCCGGCATGGACACACTGACTGACACAGTCACATGCTACATTCATTTCACTGCAGACCTGTGTGCGGACAATAAGACCAGGACAGTGTACCCAGACAGTAAACCGTGGGTTACAAATGAGATGTCAGAAATATTGAAACAAAAGCACGCACAGCAGAAAGTTCAAGATAAAGATAAAGAACTTCAGAAAGATTTAGTCTAGACTTAGTCTAGGCAGTAAAAGAAGCGAATAAAGATTACAAACAGAAGCTCGAGACAGGGAACGCACGTGAAACCTGGCGCTGCTTGAACACTATTTCACTGTAGGAAACAACGTGAATACCAACAGTGACATCTCGGTGGATGATTTCAACTCTTTCTATTGCCGTTTTGACTTGGAAGATACCACAACATGAACGCCCGATAAACCGTTCCAAGTGTCCGATGGCGACGTCAACAAGAAAATGCGGCAGATCAAAGTGAACAAAGCCAGCGGTCCAGATAAATTATCTCCCAGAGTACTGAGAACATGTGTAGATGAACGCGCACAGGTTTTCTGCAGTATCTTCAACCTATCCCTTCGAGATTGACACATTCCTGCATTGTGGAAAACAGCAAAGATCGTGCCAATACCGAAAAAGAAAAACCCGTCTGAACTGAATGACTATCGACCTGTGGCAGTGACATCAGTTATAATGAAAACTTTCGAATGACTCATTCTTGACCACCTCAGTCATAAACTCTCTGGCATCTCCGACCCAATGTAATTTGCGTACCGGAAATACCGAAGTGTAGAGAATGCACTTCTCACCGTGCACCACGCGGTTCTGGAAGACGTGGAGACTCCTGGGTCGTGTGCAAGAATCCTGTTTGTGGACTTCAGTTCGGCGTTCAACACCATAAGCCGGTGACAGAAAGATCCTTGGAAGAATTGTGAAAAGAGTCCAGAAAATCTTTGGCAACAGCCTAACACCAGTGGATGATATCTGCGCTGGAATTGCACTGGCTAAAGCGAAATCAGTTATGAAAGACAAAGGTCACCCATTGCCCAAGTGTTTCAAGTTGCTGCCATCGGGAAGGCGACTGCGTGCCAACAAGGCAAGGACCAGCCGAATGAAGTGTTCCTTTGTGCCAACGCCATAGCAGCCACTAACAGCCATTAACTCTTGACATAATCTGACTGAGTCAATATTAAATAAATTATGATTTGTGTATATGTTGTTTTGTATCGAATTGCCCATCACGTGTAAACCAAATTCCTTGTAAAGGCATAACAAACTATATTATCTTATACATCTAACTATGCGAGAGGGAATGAGTCATTATAAGCAATTGGAGTAAAACAACTATAAGGTGGCCAACTAAAAGAATAACGCACAGGTTTATTTGAAACAAAACGGGACACAGGACGTAGACGTGTACGTGAACATTTGGGTATAGGACTGTATGGTGATTGTAACGGAATAAGACATACACCAGATCCATTAAAACGGGGATTTTGTTACCAGATGTTTATGCTGAGACCTCCCGTGCTCTTTCTCCGATGTTTCGATTCAGAACATTGAAGGTGGATGTTTTTTTACTTGATATGAAAGAGTACATGCACAGAGTACACGCACGGAGCGCATACAAACTTTGTGCAAGACCTACTTTTTTCCCGAAACTGAGATATGTTTTCATAAACGTAACTTCTAATTAAATGTAAACGATATTTAAAGGGATGGAAATGCATTACAGAAACTGTCGTGATTAAGTGAAGCCTTGAGCATAATTTAAAACATCGAGTGCTATAAAAAAGACAAAAAGGTATAAACATTTTCAGGGGGTAGCTTTCTGGACGTCCTATGTCGCCGCCACTTGAAGCGAGCGAGCTTTGCGGGGGACCGTTTAGCTGACGTCAAACATGCAGTGGCGGTGTTAAAAAGTCGTGTGAAAACGTCTGCCGTCAACGTTGTGGCAAAACCAACACGCATAATACCGTAACGAAATCACACCATTTGTCCATAACCTTACAACCGTAAACAAGCGCGTATGCGCAGCCAGACCAGTGTGTAATTTATTTAATGATTCCACACCGATACCCCGCTGGGTTCCCTGGGTCGGACGAACCGTGTGCTTGGTGCAACGCTTTCAGATGGCCGTTGACAGAAAGGAGCTTTTTCTAGTGACAGCACGTCCGTTAGAGTGCTATGAAATTCCAGAAGGGTGCGGATCAATAATACGTACGAAGTGCCCCCGACGTCGGTTGACTTCGCCGGCGTGCCACTACAGCGCGTGACGGACCTGTGACAGGTCTGGGAATGCGCGCCAATCCGTGCTGCAAACTCCAGTACCGGCACGCGACCCAACCGTGCCGACGTAAGCGAGCGATGTTTTCCCACGCTCGATCTTGTCGTCAGGCACTGACTCACAGATCGGTGTTGACGGCTCGTGCCGGAGCGCCGTTGATGTTTCGCAGGGCGGGTCGTCTGTTTCCCGGCGCGCGCTCTCACGTCGATGTACCGCACTCTCGCGGGCGTCGGAGTGCGTGAGACCCGGGATCGTAATGGCATCCAGACGGGGCCAGGCGCATCCAATGTGTGCACCCACGATCGTAAACCGAGTTGTTCCTTTTTATATCATGTTTCCAGTGTTAGAATAAATGTGTACAATGTATGGTATCATTCATTACCCGTCAAATTGCGTTTTCATAAGCGCAAAACATTGTTGAATGTTGCGAACGAGAAATTTTCAAATAATAAAGATTCTCGGAAGAGATGCTCTAAGCAGTTGGTGGTCATGCCAAGGAAGTAAAACAATTGGTGGTCATGCCAAGGAAGTAAAACAATTGGTGGTCATGCCAAGGAAGTAAAACAATTGGTGGTCATGCCAAGGAAGTAAAACAATTGGTGGTCATGCCAAGGAAGTAAAACAATTGGTGGTCATGCCAAGGAAGTAAAACAATTGGTGGTCATGCCAACGGAGTAAAACAATTGGTGGTCATGCCAACGGAGTAAAACAATCAAAGCAATGACATGGGAACTATTATCGTGGACACTCAACACATAGGGCGTTGAGAAGAACTTAACCTAAACAAGTCCCTATTAGCCCTAGACTGTTTGGGGTGAACTGCCATAGGCTTAAGTACGTGGCATGGTGGTGGTGTTCGAATAAAACGCACAGTTGTATTGACGGATAGTCACAATTATCTTCGGTCCTCTTTTTTACTTTCTTTATATTTCGTTTACTCAGGGGAGTTGTCACCCAGCGTATTCTAGCTACAGTTCGAAATGTTCTGCCCCGGAACTACCTCCAATCCTGCTACGTTTGAATAAAATAAATTATTTTCGAGAGGAAACGTCAGATAAATCGGGTCAGACTAGTTCATGTCCCGCGCGCGTGTCTAGGGCGGTTTAACGACATGACAGTTTGATAAGAGCACCCCGATATCTCGTCCGTGCCGGGGACGGATTGCCTCTCGTCACGTCTGGGCCCGGGGCCTGTTCACGCCACCCGTTGCGGAGTGGTCAGAGTTCGATAGGAACCACATGTGCGTGGTCTGGCTCCACTTTATCACTGTCCAGTCAGGTGTCCGGCCTGTGGCGAGGCATGTATCGCGGCCACGGACCCCGACAACGTGCTCAACGAGCCGTTCCCCGCTCCACCGGGGCAGGCGGGTGATTCCACGCCGCTGGGACGGGCCGTTTTCCCGCCTCTGCCAGCGTAGTTACCAATTAACAGTTGATTAGCTGAGATTACCAGAACACACCCGTTGCACGAGCGATGGACGCACAAACTCCCGCCCCAGGCTGAACGGTATTCGGCATCGTCCAATTTTGGCCGGGTTACGAGAAATTACGTTAACTCGAGAGCAAGCGCTGAGTTAACTTTCCTAGGAACTGACGATTCACGGATCGGATGTTAACTGTGACGTCGCCGGCAGGCATTTCAAAGAACTGTCCCGCTAGTCTGATACCATTTTCCCACGTTCGTCTTGAACTACTTAAATGGTTGTGACGTACATTCTCCGCTGGACAGATTACCACGCACGCACGTGGATAAAGAGATAACCACTTCATCCGTTATATGTAAACATAACATGCAAAACGAAAGTACTTAATTGATATCTGCAATGTCAAAGAGAAAAAACTTTCCCCGTTATAGGTATATGTGTAGCGAAAGTGCATAGTATCCGCGGGCATTTTTGTACTCGACTCATGCGCGTGCGGTCAAAGTTCCGTTGGCGGGAATTCCTTGACATTGGCGGGAAACCGCCACGCCAGCTGTGGCCGCTGGTCGATCGAATGCCGTAATTAATTAGCGCCGAAATGACACGACGCAGCAACCAACGGTGGCCGATTATCGATAATGAGCACGCTGTCGTAATTTGTTACAGACGGCGCGCTACTCGAAGCTCGAGAAAGCCGACATCCTCGAAATGACTGTCAAACATCTACGTTACATCCAACGCCAGCAGATGACAGGTGAGATCGCCGCGCCATCTCGCGGCAGATTTTAATTTAATTGATTTAGGAACACTTAATTTTGATGTATCATGAATCGCTTCATAGAAATACCGAATGAAAAATGTGTGTTGTTTCAAGATGCAGACTTCATGAAAGTGATTACCATTAGGCGTGGAATATATTACAAGACCATAATGTGAACCTTATATACAAACTATGCTAATTATATATATAATACGAAGGGATGTTATTTGAAAGGTATTTGAGTTTTGGTATTTAAAGCCATGCCCACCGTGTAGCAGGCTGTGTAGGACCTACAACTGTGTAGCAGGCTGTGTAGGACCTACAACTGTGTAGCAGGCTGTGTAGCAGGCTGTGTAGCAGGCTGTGTAGCAGGTTGTGTAGCAGGCTGTGTAGGACCTACAACTGTGTAGCAGGCTGTGTAGCAGGCGGTGTAGCAGGCTGTGTAGGACCTACAACTGAACGGATGTTTGTCATTTTTGTATATTAGTTTATTATAATACTATTTCTTCAGTATAGTTTGACTACCTTTCCAAACACACGCCGATAACAATGTGGCAATGTAACAATAGTTCATTTTCTTTTATAAGCTTTTATCACTTTTTGCAAACAGCTAAAAGTCGAATTTGGAGCAAGCATGGTAACAACGAATGTTACAAAGTCCAAAAACTGAACATCGTTTTCGTTTGCAGTTGCGATGACCTTTGACCCGAGCGTCGTATCAAAATACAACGTCGGTTACCAGGAGTGTGCACACGAAGTGGACCGATATCTCGGCACCATCGACGGCCTCTCTCCCGATGTGCGCATGCGCCTTATGCACCATCTCGGCAACTCGTACAACTGCGCCAACGATGCCGCTATGACGTCATCGTTCCAGTACCGCGCCGCCGCTGCAGCGCTTTCGCTGCCGTTTCCGCTTCCGTCCGCCACAGCCGAGTCTTCATTGCCTGGGTCTATTTTGCATTCGGCGTTACCCACTCAACTTTGCAACATGGTGGACTTGTCTCGAGCAATGGCCGCCGAGTTTCGTCGCTCGCCATCGCTCGCCGAAGATCTGTCCGCCCGTCCAGCCAGCGTAGGATCGGAATGCAAAAACAATGACATACATTTGGACAGCATCAACAACAACAACACGGACGCGGTAGATCTGAACAGGCGTGACTGTAAACCCGTTTGCGATAAGGCGGGAAACAATAACGTCGAATTGAACCGCGTCGAAAATGCAAAGGTCACGGCACATCTGTCACCTAGCGGCCACTCGCCACCGTCGCTAGGTGTCGTAAAACAGGAACAAGTATGGCGGCCTTGGTGACTGTGAGGAGCTATATTCAAGTGTTTTGTGTAATAATTGTATATTATATATATATATCTACCGACGTCCACCTCATGGAGGAAAGCGTGCAATTCTTATGTACTGACGACGCTGACACCGCAGACGATGTTAATGTTCTGTACAATGTCCTCTACTTACAATGTGTGTTTGTCTAATGAACACGGGAGTTTACAGACACAAGACGGTGTTGTGTGCGTGCGTGCGTGCGTGCTCCCACGAGAAGCAAAACCTATCGACACAGTCCGCATCATACCCGTTATTAATTTTGTTTGTGCAGACAACGCTGAATGGTTACGAATCAATTAATGTAATTACGTTACTTGAGTATTTGTACACTGATCGCATTTAGATCATGTCATCATAAAAAGAGCTTTATACTTTTGGTGCGTTTTATTCGTTGTACTTTTCTTGTTTACTTGTCTTTGATCCCTGCATATCGCTCCATCGAGCATATCGCTCCATCGAACATATCGCTGCGTTGTCATGAGCTAATAGTACCCTCTGGTTACGCTTGGAACTAGTGATTGAAAACAATGGGTTGTCATCACTTTAAAGTTTTACACCAAACAAGACACTTAGGCAGTACCTAGTTGGGAACCGTCACCCATATTCCATAGAAAGGCACCTCTAACCGCGCTTAGAGCTGGAATTAGGTATGGTTGGGGTAGTTTAAGGTTGGTTATTGTTGGGTTAGGGTTGTAATTATTCAGGGTTACGCTTCTAGCAAACACGGAATCGATTGCCCATTTCCACGGAGAAACAGCTTTGCAATACACCCAGACTTACGTTATCTATATACGTTAGATCGGAATAGTTAATCCGTTGTGACGGCCTAATCCGGCCACCTTATGTTCACCCTAAATATCACTTTGCATGCGATAACGCACTTAATTCTATAACGTATCATGTTTGGATGTGGATGGAAATAGCGCACACAAGATAGTCTGCATATTAACTACCAGAGAGCGGTATTATGCATACTTTACCAATCTACCTTGTCGTGTGCATTACAAACTAAGTGAGTCAACATCAGGAAAATGTGATATCCAGTTAAAAATAGTCATTTAAAAACGATTAGCAGTCTAGCACTTGCAGATACGGTCGGTTACAACAGCTGTTTTTGTTAGTTTCGTCGCGATTCTCTGCATCTTAAATAAGTAAATTGCTGTAACAATAACAGCGAATCATGTCAACCATCCCAAATGGTTATTTCTTTGTAAAAAAAGAAGAAAAAAACTTCACCACAAACAAGCAAACAGCATTCGTCGATTTAGCTATAGTGTGTTTAATGTCAGACTCTTCGACTTCAATGGACGCTGGAGGTTTCTAAGAATGCATTTTTTTAACAGCAGGTTTTTTTAGATTTTTTTCCCCGCATAATATGCAAGTTTAATATAAAACGGCGCAAAAGATTAAACTGACCCGCATTCCATACGTATAATATTCCGCTGGTCAAATCTAGCGACCGGTGATTTGAAAAAAAGCATAACTTATGGAATAACATCAAATGCCAAAGTGACGTACAGGTATACTGTATGCGGTTGCAAGTATGGTCAAATAAATAAATATTGTTCATGTTGTACATACACTGTCTTTAATACATTCTAAATAGTAGTTTCACTCAGAATGCAACTTTAGTGTAGCATCAGCTTTATATAGTTCAAGTTCAGGAACATTAATCAAAGTTCGTGTGCCTTGTAAGATATAACAAAAACACTAAGTATTAACATGTGACACAACGCTATGCATATTGTTTGTAACTTCAAAGCAATATTAGAGTAATTTTGACAGGTAATTTGTTATGGCAACTTCCGCGGAATCCGTCCAATTTACGTGTAACTTTATTTCAATGCAGATAATTTAACATGATGAGGTTAATAAAACCTTACACCGGAAATACGTACCTTTCCCAGAATCAGCTGTCGTCTTCCCTTCCATAACCAAAATGGCGACCAACGAAGGAAACATGAAATCACGTGACGTCTCTTTAGCTCCTCTCTCTGTCGTATCTCGTGCAGCCTAGGAAGCCTCGAAAATAATATTGATTACTTGATGTATCCAAATATATTCACCTATAAACCAAAGGACAATAACCATTGTCCAGTTATGAAAACAACTAGAATTATCTTGAGCCAACAATGGTTACCGCGGTGGAATTTCTGTTTTGCAAGTAATTATCTCAACTTATGTTGGGTTACACAATATACCGGATATACTCATGAGTCCGAACATTTACCCCCAGCGGACTACAAGGAGACATAAATATCTTGTTGCTGGTACTGAACATCAACTTTGGTGATCCTGTTGAACGCCAAACATATTATACTGGCTTATCTATGGAACAAGAGCCCAAGTGCAGCAACTACCACAATTACAGTCTTTTTAAACTTACACTCGTTCCCACGACCGTGTCACTTCTGTTGTTGACAATTATGACTTTGCATGCAGCAGATTTCGTGATAACTCGGACAAAACGTCAGTGTCCCCTTGAAGAATGGAATGTGTCCAGTAAAAGTAAACTGTAATCGTGTGTTTTAGTATATTGCTAATTTGTCGATCAGAGACCAATGGTCAAATTAATGAACATAGAAAGAGGCGAGTAGATCTAGGCGCCTGGGAAGATATACACTTACAGTGCCTCCATGTTAGCGTATTATAGATGTTTTTCTCGGAAAGCAAGCCTTACATTGTGCTAGTTTGACGTGTGGCTACTATATCGTATTACCAACGATTCTATACGGATGAGTCTCTTTGGTATTAACATTGACCAACGAATTTTACACTTTCTCAGTGCGTGGTTGAACCCAGCTCACGTGTGAAATGCATGGCTCTGTTTTTTAATACAAACATGACACAAGTTAATGGATGCACATTTTAACGACTCGTGCTTTTGTGTCGGTGTTTTCGGTCGACTGCATTGGCAGGCGGACGAAATGTCAGTTAGCATCTGCATGATCAGTTGAAAGGACCAACTGTGTGTATGGGTGAAGTTCTCGTCACAACGTATTAGCGTGTCAACGGTTTCAAAACTAATTTATAACAATGTCAGATGCTTTTCGAATCGTGACTATTGTTTTGGAATTGTCAGAGGTTTAACAAAAATGTCTCACTTGCAATGTTAACGACAGAAACATCAGGGCCAGAAATAGAGCAAAAATGCAATACCGTAAAAAATATTATAAGTAGCGGTGTTTGTAAAAGTAACTATAGCTAGAAAGTGTTCACTTTTTATATGTTCTTACGGGCGATGCATAACACAAATAGGTGGATTGGACTTCTTAATGATAATTTGATAGAACTTTTGGTGCTACGTTTTTGTGTTCTTAGATTTTTAGTGCTATATTTTTCATGTTTTATAATCTTGACGCTTAACCCTCTTTGTGTCGGCACCTTTGAAAAGGGTCACCTGGAATAATGGCGCCCTAAAAGTTATATTATTATTGTTGTTGTTATTATTATTAGTAGTAGTAGAAGTAGTAGTAGTAGTAGTAGTAGTAGTAGTAATAGTAGTATTAGTAGTAGTATTAGTAATAGTAGTAGTAGTAGTAGTAGTAGTAGTAGTAGTAGTAGTAGTAGTAGTAGTAGTAGTAGGTCAGTGACCATGATAGTCCGAGTGGTCAGCTTTCTTCGCTGACTATAGTTGCTGGTCAGCAGGCAAGACAGTTTGGCGATATGTCCACCATCTGCTGCTCAGAGACGTCAACAGACAATGTAAGACGAAAGACGAACCTTGTACCCACTAAACCTCGAGGGTGTTAGACTCGCCAGCGATGTCGTAATAACGCGTGACGACACCGCTCGTCTGGCTGAATGTCTAGCCGTCCCGGACACCGCCTTTGATATTGACCATCCACGTGCCGTCGGCTCCACGGGACACGGCAAGACGGGCTTACAAGGGAGACGTCTTACGAGATAAATCTCTGATGTAATGGCGTCTGTTATTGAGCCCTTGGTCGTGTCTGGAGGAAGGCGGTCACGTAACCGACCGGCCTCGGTCAATACGCACGCACACGCTCAGGAGATGCAGTACAGGCTTCTGCGGGAGGGGCCGAGCATCCATTCTGACGCGCCAACCGTATTAGTGCACAATTCACCCCTGACATAATTATACCCTATACGAAATGTACGAAATTCCGTTTACTTAGTTGTACTTGAACGCAATGGGTATCTTCGTCGGTTGTGATTGCTGTAACCAGGCACACGCAAAAGAGCAGTCCCGGGAAATCGTTATCACTACCCGTCCGACCATCCTTACGAGCCATCAGTGTTTACATATACGACATGTTTTACCCGAAACGCACACACCTGAAAGGCCGTATATGATAGGTTAAGCCGCCAGCAAATAAATATATGTTGTATGTAGGTATATTTACCAGAGGTACTGAATGGTATAATCGGCAGCTCTTTGCTCGCGTGTATAGCGCAGTAGCTCACTGCGGAAACCCGGTACACAGAGGACACCGAATCTCAAGCGAGAGAACCTTTTGTCTTTTCAAACTTTGGGCAACTTCACTTCGAGTTTGGTTTATCTTTACAAAGTCTTTTCGTAGAAGTCAAGTTGGTATTAGATCAAGTCAAGTCTGCCACTGTGAACGGTACGCAGTTAGCAGTCATGCGGACTGCACACCGCGCTATATATAAGTAACCTTTGATCTCCTCAATAATAGTGTCCTCTTCTATAAACGAAATAATGTAACAATACAACATTGTCAGGTTCACCGCTATAAAAATAGGTGCTATTAGTCTCCGTTTTATAGTCTTTTGATTCATGGATCTCAAATGACATACTGGATCAGTTGTAGCTCCCACATCTGGAACAACACTGCACAGATTCGCAGCATTGTATATTAAAATAATCGAAGCCAACACGACCGACGTCTTCAAACATACGAACCGAATATGACTGGGTCTTTCTATGCAACTGTGACACATAGTACGCTTTAATAACATATCCGATTATACAGTGCCGCTTTTCATCAAATTACATTTTAGATATTCGATACTCTTTGAAGACGAGCCGTTTGTTGCAAAGCGAAAATGACGAGGCAGTTTGAATCGAAGTAGTATTTGCTGGGCGTGCGTCTACAAGTCGAGGTAATAACCAGTGTACAACTACACAAAACATCTGCGGTTTTGGAAACAAATACGACCATCCTTCAACGTATGTAATTTGCCAGACCTGTATTTTATCGTCTTCGACCGCTCTCATATTTGCGGGCGGAGCTAGAACTCATTACAGTTGAAGATTAGTTGTTATCCCCAGATTGATCGCAGCCAGGTTGGGCGCGTCGCATGCACTTCACAATGCCTACGTCTCTAATTCAATTGTCACGCGGCACTTCAAAGCGGCGACTCATCCCATGTTGTGTCTCCACTCACGCTACAAACCGGCGACTGGTCAGCACGCTAACACCCGTAATTACGTCGGCGGTCAATGTGATGCAACCGTTCAAACAGTAACCGGGGGTCAGCAACACGGCGGCTTTGTCGCAGCTGTGGTCAACGGTCCGACTTGCCTGAGACCGACCGTTCCGCTTCAAAGGCTGGGAGGGGCGGCTAGTTAGTGACTGATGCGTTGAGTCACGCTCCCGTCCGCGCGCGGGCTATTGATGGTGGCACAAGTATCGGCGACGCGGTTACGAAATACTCGGTAAGAATTACGACTTACAATGTGCAAAACCGACAGTGACCGTGCCCAGTTGACAAAGATGCTGGACTTCAAAAGGGACAGCGGACAATGTGTGGACTACACCAACAAGGCTTTGCTTGAAAACATCCCGCTGTTTGGGACATTGGGTAAACCACTGAACAGCCAACTAATGAAATGTCAGACGCTTAGAACTTTGTGAAATTGATTTGAACGATCGGCGTTGCTTTGTGAACGCAGCGTTGCTTCACATATAACACTTTGCAACGTTTCAACGATTTCGTAGGTATTTTTTTCTTGCGACGAAACTGTTTAACCCGCTTTGGCAGCGTAGTATTTTCTGCCACGCTGTGTCGGCAACTTGGCACATGTCCGTGGATCGATCATACACGTTTAAATGTTTCATTTAATACGCATCATCACAGGAAAAAATATGTGGCAACGTCAACAATTTAGAAGAGATAAAACATGCTCTTATTAATGACATGCCGTGTGACATTTTTCGCAACGCGCCGCTACACACAGGCACGGGCTGTCAGCTCGATTAACAAGTGTAAACCTTAAAACACGAACACAATAAAAATAACACTTACACGCACACAAACGTTCACATTTTCGTATGCACACGTACGCACGCACAGACGAAAGCACACACGCATAGAAGCAGACACACATACACAAACACGCGCCCGCATGTACATACACACCGCCATGCGCATGCACGCGCATGCACATACGCACACACGTACGCATACACACACATACACTTATACGTGCACATGATGTAAGTTCGTACGAACTCGTACGAACGTCTTATGTTTGAATTCCGCACTGGCGCCGATGCAACCACCTGTCAACTACTACACCGCCCCCTGTCGGTAGTCGGTAGCGCCCCATGCGGTCGTCACTCGCGGTTTTAACATGGTGGTTTATTGCGTCGCATGTTGATAAGACAACGGGGCCCAGCGGGGCATGACGCAGCGTCCGTCCCAGCTGCTTACGACTTCGATAAAACTGATGTACACCTCTCTACCCGACGTTTACTTTCGCTGTTACTGTCAAGACATCGGCCGTAAAGAAGGCATCAATGCCGACGCTGACGTTGTAGGTGGCCCCAACTAGCGCGCGTGATGAGTTACTCACCGAAGGCGTCACGAACACGGAATTAAAACAAAAATGTCCGGTGTTTTTTGTATCTGTTGTGATTGGTCAGGATTTTACCTCTTAAGTAGAAGGTACATCCGTTGTAAAAAATAAAATGTTCTGAAAAATGGATGGAAATTACGAATCTCTGTGCATGTGTCACGTTTCCTAATTGAATAAGATAGATGGAAGACTTGTTTTTGTATGTTTTAAATGTCATTAATTTATATGGGTTAATATAATTCAGCCGTGGTTAGTATTATATAAACCGCTTTCGCATCATGAAATTTAATCATTTCCATAATTTTCAATTCTGCAATTCTTTAGTTTTGTATTGGTATATAGGAATACATTAATTGTAAGTTAAGCGACAATTGTAAACATTTAACAAAATAATACACTCAACTGTTTTATGAGTGGTATCGCACAGTTAAATGTCGTGTGATCGTCATAAAGCACGCCGCTAAAGCACGGCCGCTAATATTTTACACGGCCAAATTCTGTCCCCTATTTGGCGGGATAATCTAGCCAGGCTGTCGTCCTTTAATCCAGGCAACCACTACATATACCCTTAATCCGGCACGACGTTTCTTTAAATAATCGCAGACATGATTAAGCAATTCAAACATATCCTTGATTGTCCAATTAAACATGAAACGGCGCGTCGCGATTGTGGGCCGACTTACATTTGGGGCTGATAACTGGAAAAAACGTCCCCGCATTTAGCGACTTTCCCACGCCATTTGCGGTACGAGACTAATTGGCCGTTACACGGGCGTCCCTCGAGCGTGCAATTACCCGATCCGTTTACTTTGGCAGTTATTCCCGCGTTCCCGCGAACGTCTCCACTCCTCGGCGATGAATCGATTGCTTCAAAGCGCAGCAATGCGGCGGCGCGTAACGAATTCAACGAAACGTGACAAACTCGCGCGGCGCGTGCGGTTGTCATGACGACAGCCAATGGGATTGCGCAGAAAGATCGCGTGTGTGCCATCGCGGTGTCTGGCGTTTGATGGGATCAGGAATTCGGATTTAACGTGTGTGTATTGCGGCGCAATTATATCGTCGCATCTCCTCGGGATTTCCGGGATTAAGCCACGTTGCCGTGCATGTGTTGCTGAGTGTGTGTAGATTTGCGTCAAAGTGATTGAAACATCGCATCCAAATGTAGAACGGTTGCACGCATCGTGCTCATCTAAATATATAAGAACTAGAATAGCAGCATTGCAGCAACAACTTTATTTCTGTCGGATGGTAAAACTGTAAACTGGAATTAAACACCCAGAACTAGACATCGGTTACTTATAAACTTTTCATAGAACATCCCACAGATACCCACGGCGCGACTGAATGCGGAAACGGATAAAGTTCTAGATAACTATGATACGTAGAAATGTTAACGCATTTGTAAAACATCACAATGTCTCTTGGTGCCTTTTGTGCTGTGGAAAATGAATGTATGTCTAGCTGGTCGGAAAACTGTAAATATGTGTTATTTAGTTTGAAAACAGAAAAAGGCAGTGTAACAATATCAAAATAGCGCATAATGTTTTACCCCTATCCAATGCTTAGTTGACGCGACTGAGTGATCACGTGACGTCCCCGTGCCTTCAACTGTAATGAGGAGTTATGTGTTATTTAGTCTGACAACTGTAAAAAACAGTAACAATATCGAAATAATGCGTATAAATGTTTACCAATTTGTTTTCGCCTTTTCTAAAACATAGTCGACACGACTCCGTGATCACGCAGTGCGATCACGTGACGTCCCCGGTGCAATAAAAACTAACTGATTTGCATCCAGTTAGAGGTGAACCATCGAATCTATTTACAAAACAGTGTTTTTACGACGTGTGCGCTGCCGATAAGGGTTGGGAGCGGTCCGTTTGATGCGCTGGGAACCCCGTCACCCCGGAGGTGAGGGACGATTTACGACTCTCGAGAACGCGTTGGAATCGGAGACGCGAGTGATAAGGCGACGGTTGGTGTTAGCGCGCTATTGTTGCATCGCGTTCTCCGCGCGATGTGTGTGGCGCGAGCATTATACAGAAGTCGCGAAGTCCCTCCGAGCCGTCCGCTAAAACATGTTACATTAATTCGTTACGCAGAGAGAGAGAGAGAGAGAGAGATGGACAGTTGTAAAAAGTAATTGAAGCTGCCCCGTGTAGGATGTATGAACGTGATAGCAAGAATGCTGAAATGTAATTAAAGCGTTGCGATTCACTCAAAGCCCCTGCCTAGAATCATTCAGTATACCGCCAGTCGGTTCGTTTGTGTGGTTAGCGATGAGGTTAGAGTTAAGAGTTATAACACGTAATGTATGTCAAAAGCGGCACAGAACAACGCGTACTTTTGTTAAAAGCATTGAAATTATTGACTTTGACCGTTTTATCGGGTATCTTGCGTGCGTCTGAAATGGCCTCATGTTAATGTTTTTAGAAACGGAAACACTTTCGACTTTCCCTCGAATTTCGAATGTGTCCAGGTCCCAGTGATTTCATTAAAAAAACTAAATAAGACATTTGCACAAACGAACTAAAGTGTCACAGTGAAAATGGGATAGGTTAGGTTAGACTTTTCGCGAAATTATTCTGAAACAAGTCCAGGTAAATTATCGAAATGTGGAGTGAGTGACCTTTTACACCTTTTCAAAATTGCATAAATACGTAGGAACATACACCTATTTTATTATAAACATGTTAGTAAAAAGCGTAGTGTCCGTGCACAAGTCGGATGCATATTTGTCAAATTATAGTTGTACACATCCTCGACTATGTCAAATCAGCAATGATAAAATCTGGCTAACCCTGTTTACTCATGTGCACACACAGGCGGTGGTATTTAGTAGGCCTGGTATGAATAAAAATAAAAATGCACTGGTTTGGCAAGCCCAGACTGCATTAGCATCATTAGTGTCTTTCTTCTTCGATGCCGTCGTCTTATTTTTCTGCTTTAATTGTACAGTCGATAACCCAAATTGGGTGTTATACCATACAGTTAGGAAGTTTTGTCTTTACAAATATAGTTACAAACTATTGCCTACCTTGCAAAAAGGGGTAAATTGTAAATTTGGCTATGTATAGTAGATGAGATGGTGTTATATTAAAGTTCATATAGGGAGACCAGTCTGCGTTTTTCTTTCAGAAAAAAAACAGACGTCGTCAGATAATCGAAATCATTGATGGTCTTGCAGGCTAGCTGTATAGAAAGGAGGAAGACACAAATCTGCGACCGTGGACATTGCCTGCAGCGGACACGGCATCTGGTGATGACGATAATAGAGATCACCCATCAAGACAATATCTTTTTATGGGTTGAAATCTGTGTAGATGTTTTCGATATCACATTTGAATCGAGTCGAATTGAAGTGAATACTATGCGTTGTTAGCCTATCAGTCGGCGCCATCTACGTCCGGTAACACGACTCTCGTCACGTAGACAAATTAACGACATACGACCACCGATCAAATACGTTAAATACGTACCGAGGACGCTACAGGTGATTCTCCCATAGTTTACGACGGCGCTTTGCCTGTCCGTCGGCACTTTCCCACGCGCCGACAGCCCCCGGCTTCTCGCGACGACGCGTTGTGCTAACTTCGAATTAATTCGTAAATAAACACCGCGCACGTGCGCACGCGCGACACCCGCAAACTCGATGCAGTGGATGTGCCGACGACGCTCGGCGCGCCTTCACACGTCAACACGTTTGCGTTATGTCGCGTGTAATTGAGCTGGATAATTGAATATGGACGCTTGGGCGAACACAACTAGACGCGGGTGCCGCTTTCCCATGCCTCTATACGCCAACGGTTGGCTGCATCCGCGGTAAATACGACGTCATGAATCTTCTCCCGATAATGAATGTTATTTGATTTGCACGCTTTGAAACCAGTCGACGATTCGTCACCGCAAGTGGTTTGATGTTATTTGAAATATGGCCATCACAATGTGTTTGCAAATGAAATAATGATACAAGTCGGTAGTTATGCACAGACGGATTGCTATTGTTTAACCTGAATCACTCCGGACATATTTGTTCGTCGTAACATAGTTGCATCGGTAACGCTGACGTCGCCATCTCGTGACGGCACGATGACTTAACAACATGTACACTGAATCCGTTTCATTTAACGCGGACCAATTTACCGCTATCAAATCTGGGCGGGGACAGGTGGGTGACGGTGTGCGTAATTCCTTCTGAACTTGAAATCTACCCAAGAGACGCCTTAGTCAAGGAAACTACGACAAGAATTCCTGTTGATACTTTAGGGTCATTTTGGGCCGTTTTGATCACGGCGCTCAAGTCGTATTTTCTGTACGCATGCACTCTGTATCATGTACTCTACTTTTAACCAGAAACGCCACTACTGCGGGACCCGAAGTGCCGACAAGAATTATCGTTGAAGCTATACTCCTTGTCCAATTTAGGCTGCGCCTGGGTATATGTTTCAAGTACAGAAGGAACTACGCCTCTAGACGAGGGACAGGTCTCCATAATAATGTTCCAAGTGGGGTGTCCGATGATACCTATATCTTATATTTCTCGTAACCCTTGAATAATGATCGTGCGTGGCAACTGGACGTTTGCAGTTAGTGCGGATGAACGTGACTGTGTGAAGTTAGCTTACGTATTTACGTACTTCCGGCTTGACGATTGACGTCCGGTGCTGCAGTCCCGTTTCAACGTGTTAATTACCCGTCCATTACGTCAATAACATGAACAATAGACACTTGCAACATCATTACGACGAGACAAGTCTGAGCTGGCGCGAATCAGCGCGAATCGACGCTCCGGTGTACCAACGTGTCTCTGCTAATTGCCTTAATTCGCGCAATTAAAACTTGAGCTTTGTTGAGTAGTCACCGCTCCAGTGATCAACATCAAAGGCCGGGGTTCCGCCGATCAACGAAGCAAAGAAACAATGACCGTGAAGTATACATGTTTGTACACGAGCGCGTGTAAATAGTGATTATTAGTAACGCGTCTATATTTATACGAGCAAGGGAAGATAACCGTAAAAATAGACATAGTATATTCTTCCCTAATTGTTTTCTTTATATCTTCTTTATGTAGATTTTGCACTGTTTTATTGAAGAGAGTGAATGTAAGTTTAAGATACGTGTGTACTTCATTTCAATTATAATGTTCTACCAATTTTGATTGTGAATAATGGAACAGTCATGTATATATTAAAATGGTTAGTGAACATTGTTGATAGACGATTACATGTCTTTGATAGACAACTATCAGTACGTTCAGTTTGTGACATAAAACGTTTCGACCAACCGTGGGTGCGTGCGTGCGTGCGTGCGTGGGTGGATGAGTGTGTGCGTGCGTGGGTATGTGTTTGTTTGTATGTGTGTGCGTGTGTGTGCGTGTGTATTTGTGTGTGTTTGTGTATGTATGTGTGTTTGTGTGTGTGTGTGTGTGTATGCGTGTGCGTGTGCGTGTGTGTGTGTGCGTGCGTGCGTGTGTGCGTGTGTATGTTTTACTTGTACATTTACATGTATGTATTTAAAATAGTTATAGCTATATAACTCATTCATGAGTAGCACATTATTGTAAAAACAAGACCAGCACAAGCATTTAGTGAGCTTGCCCAAGTTTGGGTATCAGCAAAAATACACAAATAAGACGATTTGTAATGCAAATTTGCCATCGATCGCGTCTCTATTCGAATATCGGTTGAATGATAGTCTTCTCTGCGTCTGCCTCACCGAGAAATCAAAGACGACCACTCCGATTGTCCGGTGAGTGTCCACTCGTTGGCTGTAATGGTTAAGTGGTCATTATTGCGGCATTATAATTGCCTCAACTGATCCTCTAATTAGCATACAGATACCGAATCTTCACTCATTAACATACAGATACTAATTGACATATAGACGCCGAATCGCCTCTATGGTTCCGCGAGTAACGATGGTTCATCAAAGGAAACGTGTTCAAAAATAGACGCCGCCCAAACATGCATGCATGCTTATAGGCGAATATCAAGTTTCTATTGTTTACGGACGATGCCTTTTGTTCTTATAAATAATGTCATCGCAGGCACGCGTTTTTAAATGTACAAACATATCGGTAAGTATAGCTTAGTATTGACGCAATTTGGATGGTTCTTGTTTAGTTCAAATGTGTTAATTGGGTAGCAGAAAAGGTTAAGAGTTATAATTAACAACTTATGTGAATATAAATACGAAATTACTAACTATTAATAAATCGTGTTTTGTTTGCCCTCTTCCATCCGCGCCCCGTGTGTTTATGATGTGGTGTTTGTGAACGCGCGGTGTGTGTGTGTGCGGGTCTGTACTATGTTGTGTGTAAGCGCTTGTGTGCGTGCGTGCGTGCGTGCGTGCGTGCGTGCGTGCGTGCGTGCGTGCGTGTCCTAACCGTGCACGGAATTGAACTGTACTGCACATTTGTTGTTTTCGAGTTTTCTCTGTAATTAGTACACATTTGTTGACATTTTGTAACAACACGTCGAGCAGTCGCACCAATTACTCCGCCAGGGTCTGTGCCACGGGCCTCCCGGTGCCTGTGGCGTTCTATCCGTCGTCACAACCTCTCACCCCGTCCGTTATTTCCCAATATAGCTACTGCGGGTCGCACACACACTTCTAACAAATTCCTCAGGTTCAATTTCTACCCCGTCGTGAGGGGCTATGGTGAATTCGCGGTCCCTTTGTCGGCGTCAACGGCCAATCGGATGAAATACTCGCTAAATTCTATCATTAACCGCTCACATGCAACCGCGCTTTGGGCCGTTCTGTGTCATTTGTCAAAATATCTCGCCATTCGTTGGCAACATCTGTACTGTCAAGGAAGACAAAACGTTGAATGGATGGGTGTCGGTACAATCAGTTTCCGCAGCCACATGGGGCCGTGGGACCGTTGGTCTTAGACAATAGAATTGTTAATGGAATTGCCTTCGTTGCCGTATGTTTTCTTTGGTCGGGAGGACAGTTAGTGAAATTAGGAGTGTCTAAAGAAAGCCACGTGGACCAACGCACACACAGGCGTGACACGGATGAACCCGCTAGGTGGGGTAACTGGTTTTTCTCAGAACCCTAGCGGCATAGCTGGAGATTTTCTGGCATTTGTTGACACATACTTTTTTACAAAACACAAAAATACCACTTATGATGTAATAATATTATGTTCAACTAAATTATAATCCTACGCGTCAATCAAATACTGCTAAATAAAACCTGGACGACATAACTATCCCATAGCGGTTTTAAATGCTACATTGATTTCCACAAATGGTGTATTTTACAATAGGAAAGCTATCAAACTATCGGTCTCATTACATAGTCTCATGTGG